>SJYV01042289.1:251946-295491 GCA_006410875.1 Neotragus pygmaeus | reverse complement strand
GTGAAAAAGGCTGAGCACCGAAGAATTGATGCTTTTGAACTGTGGTGTTGGGGAAGACTCTTGAGAGTCCCTTGGAATGCAAGGAGATCCAACCAGTCCATTCTGAAGGAGATCAGCCCTGGGATTTCTTTGGAGGGAATGATGCTAAAGCTGACACTCCAGTACTTTGGCCACCTCATGCGAAGAGTTGACTCATTGGAAAAGATTCTGATGCTGGGAGGGATTGGGAGCAGGAGGAGAAGGGGATGACAGAGGATGAGATGGCTGGATGGCATCACTGACTCGATGAATGTGAATCTGAGTGAAGTCCGGGAGTTGGTGATGGACAGGGAGGCCTGGCATGCTGCGATTCATGGAGTCGCAAAGAATCAGACAGGACTGAACGACTGAACTGAACTGAAATTTTGATAAGGATGCCAAGAACGTGTAATGAAGAAAGAACAGTCTCTTCAATAAATGATGTTGGGAAAATTGGATATTCAAATGCAAAAACATGAAGTTGGACTCCTATCTTACATTTCTCATAAAAATTAACTCAAGACAGATCAAAGACTTAAATGTAAGACGTGAAACCATGAAAATCCTGAAAGAAAACATAAGTAAAAATATTCTTGACATTAATCTTGACAATAATTTCTTGGATAAGATATAAAAATCATAGGCAACATCAACTAATATCAAGTAAATGCAAACTGAAACTGCAATATCTCCTCACACTTGTTAGGACAGCTATTTAAAAAAAAAAAAAAAAGATAGTGGGCAACAAATATTTAGAATGTGGGAAAAAAGGAAACTCTTATGTGCTAGTGGTGGAAGTAAAATTATATAGCCATTATGGAAAATAGTAATTACCTCAAAAATTAAAAATTCAACTACCATGTGATCTAGTGATGCCATTCCTGGATGTTCAATATATGAAATCAGTATTTCTGAGAGAAATCTGCACTCCTGCATTCATAAACATTATTTACAGTAGCCAAGATATGAAGACAACTTCAATGTCCATCATCAGGTGAATGAATTAAAAAAATGTACATATTGCAATTTATAAAAAATGTGCTATATCAATATATGAAATGGGATATGATTCAGCCATAAAAGAAGAAATAAATCCTGTCATTTGCAACAACAGCATCAATCTGGAGGGCATTTTGCTAAGTGAATAAGCCAGAAAGAGAAAGACAAATATTATTTGGTATCACTTACATGAGAAATGTTAAAAAAAAGAGAATTCATAAAAACAGAAGAATCAAATGGTGGTTGTCAGGATCTAAGAGAAAGGGAAGTGAGTTTGTGTCAGCCAAAGCCACAAATTTTTCAAATAAATTCTGAAGATCTAATATACAGCATGGTTCTTATAGTAATACAGTATTGTGTACTTAAATTTTTTTAAAGTATTTAAGTATTCTCATCACACACATCAAAGTTATCTATATTAACTATGTAAGATGATAGATGTGTTAATTATCTCAATCTTGGAAATCATTTTACAATGTATAGATACACATCACATCCTCAATTTGTACATTTTAAAAATATATAATTTAAAAATTTGAAAGAAAAAAATCTAAAATGAAAAACTAAATAAGCTCTTGGTAAAAGTAACAAATGTTTTGACAGAAAAAATGGTTCTTTGAAACAAGGAAACTGATATAATAATAATGTTAAATAAATGCTTAATCAAGTAGTGTGTAAATGAATTTTGCTTTGAACTAATATTTCCCAGTGTGTGTTGTTTTATTTTTAAGCCTTTTTCCTACAGGCGTCTTATGAAAATGGCCAGAGGTGCTGCTTTAAGCAAACTTTATATGCACCTAAAAGTTGGAATTTTTATAGAAACTTACATAAGGGCTCAATCTCTTCACTTTGAAAATGAATATCTTCAAATGGCAAGATCTACAATTTGCATGCACTTTTTAAAAAAAGCATGTCTATATACAGTGCTGATAAGACTTGAAGGCACTGATTATTCCTTTCCTTTGATCTGGAATTTCACCTGCAAATTCATAGCCTTAAGTATCTTACAATTTGACACTAATCTCTCCACAGTTACTACTGTTAACTACATTTTCAGTTGCAAAGTTATAATTTTAAGACCAGGGTGATAAAAGAAGTTGAACAGCAGAAGAAATTAAGCTATTTTAACTCTGAAACAACAATTTTCTGTATATCTCCAAGGAATAAAGAAATCATTTCTGTTTAGCCTAAGGAAGAATTCTCAGGTAGGATGAATTATCTTAAAGTTCTCACACTGCAGATATTGTGAAGGAGGATCAAACATTTATATGGGAGGTGGTCCAGCCAATCTTAATTTTCATAGTAACTCACTTCTTGTGAATTCATCCTTTGTGTTTACTTATTTGTTTAGCATCATAATGTATAAGAAAACCTGCAGTTGATTTCTTAGCCTCTGCTTGTTTCTAGGTGGTTAGCTTTCATATTTATTCTTTACTTATCTATGTTGTGCCTTTAGAAATTCTGGCTCTTAATCTCTAAGCCATGTATAATAACAGTTGGTGAATATGAAACCCTGATAATTTTAAGGCCAATGTTGATGTTTACAACTATTTTCTAAGTGGTGTAGGTAAATAAACATGGTGGAATGCTGCAGATATTCATCTGTGATAACCATCTCACCCTGAAGCAGTGCCAAGTCCTTTATCTGTGGCAGTCAATGTTAAAGATGGCAGTAGCCTAGATTTAAAATTGAAATAGACGTGAATCTAGAGAGGATGAAAAAGAAAAGTAATTTAAAATCACAGCATCAAAACTGGTACCCCTTTCCACAGCACTTTTTTTTTTTTTCAAGTAAAGTAATAGAGAATTATTTCACTTGAAAATCTCAGAGATTGAATGAAGGATATTAATTTATAAATTATGTTTTACATGAAGTTCAGTCATCTTTGAAATGACATTTTTCTAGCTGTATATAAAGTATCATTCAAAAAATTAAGCAAATTTCAATAATGTTCAGTGGGTAATTATAGGTTAATAAAATAATAAGGTGTTGTATAAAGAAAGTGTATGCTCTAGCTTGGTAAAGATCCACAAGGTGATTGACATTTTCATTCTATCTTAAAAGAAGGAATTTGATGAAAGAACTCTGTACTAATTATACGGGATTCCCTGAAAACTAATGTAGCTCCTTTAATTACTGTATTGTGTCCTTTGTGAGGGACTTCCCTGGTACCACAGTGGTAAAGAATCTAACTGCCAATGCTGGAGATGGGGGGGTTGATCCCTNAACTCTGTACAAATTATACGGGATTCCCTGAAAACTAATGTAGCTCCTTTAATTACTGTATTGTGTCCTTTGTGAGGGACTTCCCTGGTACCACAGTGGTAAAGAATCTAACTGCCAATGCTGGAGATGGGGGGGTTGATCCCTGGGTCAGAAAAATCCCCTGGAAAAGGAAATGGCAACCAACTCTAGTATTCTTGCCTAGAAAATCCCATGGATAGAGGAGCCTAGCAGGCTACAGTTCATAGGGTCACAAAAGAGTCAGACATGACTTAACAACTGAAGAAAAACAAATGTTCTTTGTAGACAGATAATTTCACAGGGGCAAAAATAAAAGTGGAATCAGTCATCTATAACTTGTCTATGTGGAGAAAACCACTAAGAATATTTTTCTTTGCATAACACATGTAGATAATGATATAACAACAAAAAAAGAAAGATATATAATGTATGTAGATATATTGTTACAAAAAGGAGATTCTTTGCATTTTTTTCTCTCCATATATTATACATAGTTTAAAGTTCAAACACATGAGTGAATCTAGATGAAAGTAAGTACTGCATGGAAATTCATTGTCATATACTTAAAACTTTTGAATTTTTTCAAAATAAATAAATTTAGTTAATGGCTTTATATTATTTTATTGCATTTCTGTATGACCATTTGTTAACCAGTTTCCTCTTTAAACTTTTATATATTATTATTTTTTTAAATTTTAGCCATGCTATTATTATACACATAGTTGTACAAANAATTTTTTCAAAATAAATAAATTTAGTTAATGGCTTTATATTATTTTATTGCATTTCTGTATGACCATTTGTTAACCAGTTTCCTCTTTAAACTTTTATATATTATTATTTTTTTAAATTTTAGCCATGCTATTATTATACACATAGTTGTACAAACCCCTTGCCCCTTTTCAATGAGTTGCTTTATCATTAGGCAATTGCAGTAACAGAAGGAGTTCTTTTTAAGCAGAAGAACGTTTTGATGGGGAATTAGTTGTGAAGTCTTTGCAAGGGCTGCAAGAGCCATCTCTAGATCTTCAGGCATGACTCACAGAACATAGAGACCTTCCAAGGGCACTGCTGCCTCTGTATGACCAGAAAGCTTGGGGATCAAGAAGTTACTGCCCAAATCGCTCACCTAGAACCCAGTATATTGATTAAAATCCAGAGAACTAAAAGTTATTGACTAGGACCACATCATTTCAGCCATACAATACAAGAAAAGTTGTGCTCTGTTTGCCAGGCAGGCAGTGCCAGCCCACACTTCTGTGACTGTCCTGTCACAGCAGAAACAGGTGTTGTGTTACATTCACCTTACTAGTTGCAGGCAAGCATGTACGTGGTGGCAGCTAGGTCTTAGCAAGTTGCAAAGTGATCATTAGCTTTCCAGTCTCTAGTAGTGAGGCAGCAAATCTTAGACTTTCTAAGAATCGATTCCATAATATTGTTAGGTGGTTAGAATAGGAAACAAGAGTCCAAAATGGTGGTGGCTAAAAGACAAGAAAGGGAAAAGCCCGCAAAAATGGAACAAAAGAAAGGCTGAGGACCGGAGTGAGGACCTCAGGTAGAACAAGGCCCTCCTGCTAGCCCAATTTACATAGGGCAGGCCCAGCGGGGAGGAAAAAGCGTATAATAAAAAGAGGCTGGGGCTCCCCTTTCCCTCTCTTCTCTTTGCGTCTTTGGGTCCACATGCCCTCTTGCCTCGAGGATGTATTTTCCGGCTATTTTCTAAATAAAATTGTGCTGTAACACGGAGCTGTAACACTGATCTGTCTAAGAGTTATAACATGGTCTGTCCGAAACCTGAGAGCTATAACTCAGTCTGCCCAAGACCTGAGAGCTCTAACACAGTCTGTATGAGAGCTATGACACGCTGAGGGCTCTAACATCCATAGCTTCAAATTTTTGTTGAGATGAGATAGAACCGAGGAGAATACACTCGCCTGACAATATGAACTATCTGGGTCAAAGGTTATTGGTTGATAACATCCTAGCTCCAGTGTTCTTGCCTGGAGAATCCCAGGGATGGGGGAACCTGGTGGGCTGCCATCTCTGGGGTCGCACAGAGTCGGACACGACTGAAGCGACTTAGCAGCGGCAGCAGTAGCAGTATATCAGAACACCTATTCTTGTAAAGGCTTTCATAGCATTGTGTTTTTAAAAATTGTTTACAAATATGAAAATCAAACATGGTAGTATATATATTGCTGTTCAATTTATGTTGTCTGTGCCTGATCGTGTGAGGAGAGGACTTCATTGTTGAAAGGTTTTGGGAAACAACAATGTACATCAAAGAGAAGTTCCTAAGATAGAGCCGATGCAGCTGTCCAATGCCCAGTTCTCTAATACAAAAGGGTCGTAGATTTGCAACATTATCTTTTCCTTCAGATCTGTACAGAAAATCACCTTCTAAGTGAGATATTCCTGGTCCCCAACATTTGAAGTATGAAACACAATCCTGACATTTTATATCTCCTTTAGTGTTCTATATTTTTCTCTCTAGCACATATCATTAACATATTATATAACTAGCAGTTTTGTTTATTACTTTTTCCTCCCAGTAGAATGTAAACTCCTTGAAAGATTTGGACTGTTTGGTTCAATGCTATATTTCCTGTATCTGGCAGGTAGAGATCATTAAATACTTTATCTTAAATTAATAAATAAATGGACAGATACTTCATTTCTTACATGTTCTCTTTTTATTAAGTAAAGCATGTGTACAGGACTTTTTGCTTCCACTTAAAATGTATAGAGTTGCAGAGGACCATTAAAGTGAAAATGAAGTGAGGTTGCTCAGTCATGTCTGACTCTTTGTGACCCCATGGACTGTAGCCTACCAGGCTCCTCTGTCCATGGAATGTTCCAAGCAAGAGTACTGGAGTGGGTTGCCATTTCCTTGCTCCCAGTCTAAAATGAAAATGAGTGATACAGGTTGCAAACGCATAGTTTTAAACAATCTTTTAGAGATCTAAGATGCAAATAAGCCTAAATACACTGAAATGCAGAATGTGATATGGCCTTTGTAGGACTTATGGCAGAATGACAAGATGAGGCGGTATCATGGATAAGGAACAATCAGAAAAACTTCAAATGAACTTTTTGCAGACCCCTTGGGATGGCCTGATGAGTCAGAATCCCAATAGCCTCATCCACAAAGCCAGTATAAACCACCGACTCTTCCCTGTGGGTCTTCACTGAGAGCGCCAGGTAGGACACCAGAGGCTGGAGGTGGGGCAAATTAACTGTTGAGAAATCTCTCTGAAACACCCAAGGAGTTCATCAAGTAAGTACAAAAAGCAGGAGCTGAAAGCTCGGTCAGGTTTCCTCAGAGAATTGCCTCTGAAGTGCTTCTGATCTGCACTGAACTTAGAGAACTAGTGGGCCAGGGGCAAGGAAGAATATCTGACAGATTCCTTTGAGGCATCCAGCATTTTACTGAGTACAGTAGTGGTGGCTAAAGATACACAGGGAAGGTAGGTAAACTAAGAGAAATCCATCCTGGGTACCCTAAGTCATCAATAAGTACAAGGCAATAGCTACTGAAGTTTAGAACAGGGCAGCAGGGCAAAAAGAAGTCTCCTGAAGTTCAGAAAACAAGGCATAAGTCTGTAGAGCAAAGCAAAACAAGACAAAATAAAAGTGGCATTTAGGCTGCAAAATAGAGAGATCATGCCTGCTTTGGAGTATTGGCCACTAGACATAGAAGATTCATGAGAGTCCCATCAGGGATCAAATCTCAGCATGGAGCTTACCATAAATCACATTGTTAGCATAAACTCTTAGAGTCAGTGACTTAAAAATACTCTTAGCAGATGAGACTGTGCCAAAGGCTCAGCGCTCATCTCTCTGTAGTGTCCAAAGGCCAGTTCTTAACAGAGTTTCTGAGAATGTTCTGGATTTAAGGCACCCAGGCCTACTAAGCCAACTGTTAACTCTTTTCCATGAAGAAATGTTAAAATAATTTCTTCACCCTGAAAGGAAATGATCTGCAGGGAGAAATAGCACACCAAAGGTAAATATAATTGACATTTAATTGGCAAATGTGATAGATAGCATATTTTTTAAATTTTACATATACCTGCTATAATGGCTAAAATTTAAAAGCCTATTAATGCCATATCAACAGGGCTTTGGAACAATCTTTCATACTTCACTGGAGATCAAATAAAATGGTACTACCTCTTGAAAAATTGGTTTGGCAAATGAACAGATATCAGCCAAAATACTCAGCAATCCCAAGTGCAGGTGTTTATCCAAGAGACATGGAAAATAGCAAGACACGAACAAACATGTTCATGGCAACTTATTCATAATAGACCAAACTGGAAAAGATTTTCGGACATTGTTTGGATTATTTACTGCCCTTTCTTTGTCTGTGAACCATGTTTNCAGGTGTTTATCCAAGAGACATGGAAAATAGCAAGACACGAACAAACATGTTCATGGCAACTTATTCATAATAGACCAAACTGGAAACAACCAAAATGTCTATTATTAGGAGAACAGATAAGCAAAATGTGGTTTACTCATACTTAGTAATAAAAAAGGAAGAGTCTATTGACATATACAAACTTTGGATGAATCTTAAAATGTTATGATTTGCCAAAGAAGCCAGACACAAGAGCACATTTGTAAAATTCCATTTATACAAAATCCTAGAAACAGCCACAGTGAAATAAACCAGAACAGCATTCACTTTTGGGTTTGGATTATCATTATAAATGTACTAAGTGTAAATCCTTTAAAAAAAAAAAAAGACTCAAAAAGGTCCATCTTATGCTTAGAAATACAGAATTTCTGACATAATAGTGTTGAGGCTAAGCACAAAATACTGAAAATACTGTTGAGAAAAATAATGTTATTCACTTTTCAATAAGAAAGAATTATAGAAAATAAAATATACTTATCTAATGGACACATATTGGCCAACATCTAGAAAATCTCAGCATGAGTGTTAAAGTAATCATTAGCTTCTAAGTCTGTTAAAATTGCAATAATTTTATATTCAGTGAAATTTTCACTTTGCACAGGAGACTCCTTAAATCTGAAATCTTCAAGAGGCTGCTATTCAGTATCAAATTTCCAATCACCAAATGTATCTCAGAAGATAAAATCATAAAAATTGTTAACTTCAAAAATGTAATAATGGACTGAAGTCATAGAGTTTATTTAGCCAAAATCTTTTTTAAGTAACTCAGGAAATCTGTGCAGTTGGCAAAGAAGACCATGGTCTATGGAATAGCCCTTTAATCTGTCAGTGTCTTGAAGGGCATTTATTATAGAATTACAACTTTTAGCTCCCTTTGAAGAAATCTTTCAGAGTGCTGTGTAAATTATCATGTGACATTTTCAGAAATTTCTCAAAAGCTCATTTTGTTGCATTTAAAAAGATAGTTGTTCTTATAGACTCATTTCTTCCTTAAAAGTACCTTATTCTTGTCTGCATGTTCACTAGCCTATTAGTTTAATTTGAGATTAATGATCCCTTTCAGCCTAAAAGATAAACAGTAAATTTAAGTCAGACTCATAATCTATTTGAATGACATTCTGATGTTGATCTTAGGGAATTTTATGAGGAAAGCATAGCTAGATATTTAATATAACCTTTTGAGATTGACACGTAATACTTTTAGTTATTTTCTGAATCTTTTCTGATTTCCTTAGGCATTTTACTAGATGTAAAGAGTGGCATTTTATTTGAAAACTTCTCTGCTCATTTCAATAATATATTTGAACATGGACACACAAATTAGATGTATGCACTTCATTTAGACATTGTTCCTTAAAATAAACATATCTGAGACAAGGGATCAGGATTTTATAAATACACAAAATAATTACTGAGTAACAAATGTCCCTAGAAAATGGTGCTAGCTGAACAAAATATTTATAAATCATGTTGTTGCACTATAGGTAATACATATTCTTAACCTCAGTATTTTGATCTGTGGTGCTGGAGAAGACATTTGAGAGTCCCTTGGATTGCAAGGAGATCCAACCAGTCCATCCTGAAGGAGATCAGCCCTGGGATTTCTTTGGAGGGAATGATGCTGAAGCGGAAACTCCAGTACTTTGGCCACCTCATGCGAAGAGTTGACTCATTGGAAAAGACTCTGATGCTGAGATGAATTGGGGGCAGGAGGAGGAGGGGATGACAGATGATGAGATGGCTGGATGGCATCACCAACTTGATGGACGTGAGTCTGAGTGAACTCCGGGAGTTGGTGATGGACAGGGTGGCCTGGTGTGCTGCGATTCATGGGGTCACAAAGAGTCGGACACGACTGAGTGACTGAACTGAACTGTACTGAACCTCAGTATCTTATTAGTTACATTTTATTCTATTAGAGATACATAAAGACAATTTTTGGAGAAGTGCCGAAGACAGACAGGCAATCATTCTTTGAAAGCATTCACCCAGGAAGCTACGTGCCAGGCAACAAAGAAGTTTAGTTAATTTCCCTTTTGCTTTTCCATCTGCTTTTATTTTGCTGTCGGCCCTTTAAACCTGTTCTTTACAGGCTACTTCATAAATCATCTTTTCTCATTTTTATAATTCTTTTTCTTCCTATCAAGGATTTTAAAAATCAATACCCTCCTTATCTATCATTTAAAATTTTCTTTCACTTTCATTACTGATTTGATAGCCACACTAGTCCTCAACTCAGGCAGTCACCCTCAAGGCTAGGATTTCAGGACTATTTACTTTTTAAGATAATCTCAAAGGAATGCATTTAGTTTTTCAGGATGGGGTTGCTGAGGAGCATTCATTCAAACACAGGCGTCATATGTTGACAACAATGAGCTTTCTAGGGAAGACAAAACTGAGTATGCATTAGCGTAACTGAAAGTCTATACTGAGTACTGAAAAACAGTGCAGACTTCTGCTGAGAACAATAGAAAGGAAAATACATATTTATTAAGCATGTCCTATACTAAGCATAGGCTTATATATTATTATTTCATCGTGTCCTTTAAATAGCTCTATAATTTGGGGATTCCAATTTTACTAAAGGTACAAACTAGTTTTGCCACAAAGAGTTGCTAGTAATGAGATTAGACTGGCAGACATGTAAATTACAGCCAGATTGACTTCACACTTAGAGCAGTCAGTCTTGCAGAGTAAAACCATGGCTAACTGGGTCTCTTA
Source organism: Neotragus pygmaeus (assembly GCA_006410875.1). Classification (NCBI taxonomy): domain Eukaryota; kingdom Metazoa; phylum Chordata; class Mammalia; order Artiodactyla; family Bovidae; genus Neotragus; species Neotragus pygmaeus. The sequence goes on along the minus strand of SJYV01042289.1, from coordinate 285,085 downwards.
GGCACCGAGATGTATTGAGGAACAAGATAGTTCAGCAGAAGGACCACTTCCCGACCCAAAGCTTTATTTGGGCAACAGTGAAATTAAAAGAAAAATACTGGTTAAGAGTCCTTTATCTGTGAACAGTGAACACAACTGCACTAAGAATAAAATGTTTCCTGTTATTTTACAAGTTCATCTATCAGGGAAACCTAGTTAGAAAAAAATTAATAATTATATTCATAAAATATACATATTTATGAAATGAGTTCACAGTTTGAGTAATATTGTAATAGTCAATATTTTCACATCATAAAGTGTCTCTTGAAAGACATGATTATTTGCAAATATTATGCAACTAACATAAATCATATTTACAAGATATATTTTAATCATGTTACAAAAGTGCTGTCTTTACAACTGAAATGCCACTTGATTGATACTGTATGCTTTAAATTCAGGATCCTGTGTACTCAACTGAGACTACTTTGTGTTTTATTAAAAATGTTATTTACATTTTAGCAAAGAAAATAATTTTTTATAGTGTCCAACTATTTCTTAAAATATTCTGCTATTGATGCATATGATGATGTGTCCACTAAAAACAAAAATACGTAGTGATTTAGGTAATTTTCACAGACTCTATGTGTGTTCATTTGGTATTGGTTAGAACTGAGCCTAATTAGTCCAAATATTAATAAGAACTATAGTTAACAGCTAGATTATGAAAAGCAAATTCCATCATTTAGATTGCCATCTTTAACCAGCAGCATAAATAGTCTTTTTTTTTTTCCCCCCCTTGTTGTCACATGATGAGAGGAGGTTGAAAGTTTGAAACCACTGTGTGGCTCTCTGCTGAGAAAATAGACTGCTGATTACTGTTCCATTTAGAGGTGCTTTTTGTCTGTATAGAGTAGTTCTAAGTTGAAATTCAACCACCAGTTGTCTTAATGGTTCTTGGCTTTGCCAGCTGCATTAAAGATAAAGAGCAATAGGCAATACAGGGATCATGATATTAGTCCCTATGTGCTTNATCTGCATATAGATTTCTCAAGAAGCAGATCAGGTGGTCTGTTAATCCCATCTCTTTCAGAATTTTCCAGTTTATTGTGATCCACACAGTAAAAACTTTGGTATGGTTAATAAAACAGAAATAGATATTTTCCTGGAACTGTCTTACTTTTTTAATGATCCAGTGGGTATTGGCAATTTGGTATCTGGTTTTCTGCCTTTTCTAAAACCAACTTGACTACCAATGGTATTTTTCACAGAACTAGAACAAATAATTTCACAATTTGTTGGGAAATGCAAAAATCCTCAAATAGCCAAAGCAATCTTGAGAAACAAGAAAGGAACTGGAGGAATCAACCTGCCTGACTTCAAACTATACTACAAAGCTACAGTCATCAAGACAGTGTGGTACTATCACAAAGACAGAAATATAGATCAACGGAACAAAGTAGAAAGCCCAGAGGTAAATCCATGTACTGATGGACACCTTATTTTTGACAAAGGAGGCAAGAATATACAATGGAGAGAAGACAATCTCTTTAACAAGTGGTGCTGGGAAAACTGGTCAACCTCCTGTAAAAGAATGAAACTAGAACACTTTCTAACACCATACACAAAAATAAACTCAAAGTGGATTAAAGATTTAAATGTAAGACCAGAAACTCTAAGACTCCTAGAGGAAACATAGGCAAAACACTCTCTGACATAAATCACAGCAGGATCCTCTATGACCTACCTCCCTGAGTAATGGAAATAAAAGCAAAAATAAACAAATAGGACCTAATTAAACTTAAAACCTTTTGCACTATAAGCAAGGTGAAAAGACAGCCTTCAGTTTGGGAGAAAATAATAACAAATGAAGCAACTGACAAAGAACTAATCTCAAAAATATACAAGCAGCTCATGCAGCTCAATTCCAGAAAAATAAATGACCCAAGAAAAAAATGGGCCAAAGAACTAAACAGACATTTCTCCAAAGAAGACATATAGGTGAAAAGATGCTCAACATTACTCATTATCAGAGAAATGCAAGTCAAAACCACAATAAGGTACCATCCCACGCTGATCAGAATGGCTGCCATCAAAAAGTCTACAAACAATAAATGCTGGGGAAGGTGTGGAGAAAAAGGACCCTCTTACACTGTTGGTAGGAATGCAAACTAGTACAGCCACCTTGGAAAATGGTGTGGAAATTCCTTAAGAAACTGGAAATAGAACTGTCATACTAACTAGCAATCCCACTGGGCACATACTCCAAGGAAACCAGAATTGAAAGAGACACGTGTATCCCAATGTTCATCACAGTGCTGTTTACAATAGCTAGGACATGGAAGCAACCTAGATGTCCATCAATAGACAAATGGATAAGAAATCAGTGATACATATACACAATGGAATATTACTCAGTTATTAAAAGGAATGCATTTGAATCAGTTCTAATGAGGTGGATGAAACAGGAGGCTATTATACAGAGTGAAGTAAGTCAGAAAGAAAAACAATATATTATATTAATACCTAGATATGGAATTTAGAAACACAGTAATGATGACCCTATATGTGAGACACCAAAAGAGACGCAGATATAAAGAACAGATTTTTGGACTCTGTGGGAGAAGATGAGGGTGAGATGATTTGAGAGAATAGAATTGAAAGATGTATATTACCATATGTGAAATAGATCACCAGTCCAGGTCTGATGCATGAGAGAGGATGCTCAGGGCTGGTGCACTGGGATGACCCTGAGGAATGGGATGGGAAGGGAGGTGGGAAGGGGTTCTGGATGTGGAACACAGGGTCATCCATGGCTGATTCATGTCAATGTATGGCAAAAATCACTACAATATTATAAAGTAATTAGCCTCCAATTAAAATAAATTAATTAATTTTTTAAAAGAAATAAAAATGCAAGAAATAACAAAAATTAATAAAACTAGCATGAACATCTGGAAGTTCACAGTTCACATACTTTTAAAGCCTGGCTTGGCAAATTTTGAGCATTATTTTACTAGCGTGTGAGATGAGTACAATCGTGTGATAGTTTGCGTATTCTTTGGCATTGCCTTTCTTTAGGATTGGAATGAAAGTTGACATTTTCCAGTCCTCTGGCCACTGCTGAGTTTTCCAAGTTTTCTGGCATATTGAGTGCAACACTTTCACAGCATCATCTTTTAGGATTTGAAATAGCTCAACTGGAATTCCATCACCTCCACTAGCTTTGTTCATAGTGATGCTTCCTAAGGCGCACTTGACTTCACATTCCAGGATGTCTGGCTCTAGGTGAGTGATCACACCATTGTGATTATCTGGTTACTAAAGATTCTTTTTGTACAATTCTTCTGTGTATTCTTAGCCATCTCTTCTTAATATCTTCTGCTTCTGTTAGGTCGAGACCATTTCTGTCCNACTGCTGAGTTTTTCCAAGTTTTCTGGCATATTGAGTGCAACACTTTCACAGCATCATCTTTTAGGATTTGAAATAGCTCAACTGGAATTCCATCACCTCCACTAGCTTTGTTCATAGTGATGCTTCCTAAGGCGCACTTGACTTCACATTCCAGGATGTCTGGCTCTAGGTGAGTGATCACACCATTGTGATTATCTGGTTACTAAAGATTCTTTTTGTACAATTCTTCTGTGTATTCTTAGCCATCTCTTCTTAATATCTTCTGCTTCTGTTAGGTCGAGACCATTTCTGTCCTTTATCGAGCCCATCTTTGCATGAAATATTCCCTTGTTATCTCTAATTTTCTTGAAGAGATCTCTAGTCTTTCCCATCCTATTGTTTTACTCTTTTTCTTTGCATTGATAACTGAGGAAGGCTTTCTTATCTCTCTTCACTATTCTTTGAAACTCTGCATTCAAATGGGTATATTTTTCCTTTTATCCTTTGCTTTTCACTTCTCTTCTTTCATGGCCATTTGTAAGGCCTCCTGAAACAGCTATTTTACGTTTTTGCATTTCTTTTTTTTGGAGATGGTCTTGATCCCTGCCCCCTGGACAATGTCATGAGCCTACATCCATCATTCATCAGGCACGCTCTCTATCAGATCTACTCCCTTAAATATATTTTCCACTTCCACTCTATAATCATAAGGGATTTGATTTAGGTCCTACCTGAATAATCTAGTGGTTTTCCCTACTTTCTTCTATTTAAGTCTGAATTTGGCAATAAGGAGTTCATGATCTAAGCCACAGTCAGCTCCTGGTCTTGTTTTTGCTGACTGTGTAGAGCTTCTCCATCTTTGGCTGCAAAGAATATAATCAACTGATTTTGGCGTTGACCATCTGGTGACGTCCATGTGTAGAGCCTTCTCTTGTGTTGTTGGAAGAGGGTGTTTGCTATGACCAGTGCGTTCTTTTGGCAAAACTCTGTTAGCCTTTGCCCTGCTTCATTCTGTACTCCAAGGTCAAATTTGCCTGTTATTCCAGGTGTTTCTTGACTTCCTACTTTTGCATTCCAGTCCCTATAATGAAAAGGACATCTTTTGGGGGTGTTAGTTCTAGAAGATCTTGTAGGTCTTCATAGAATTGTTCAACCTCAGCTTCTTCAACATTACTTGTTGGAGCACAGACTTGGATTGCCGTGATATTGAATGGATTGCCTTGGAAAAGAACAGAGATCATTCTGTTGTTTTTGAGACTGCTTTCAAGTACTGCATTTGGGACTCTTGTTGACTCTGTTCTTTCAGAGAAACTCAACGCAATTGTTATGTATATTCCTTTAAGAGGAACCAGGCCTCTGTCCCAAAGTAGCACTTCTGTTTCTTGACTGCTCCTCCTTTTCTTTTCTGCATTTCCTCCTTTCACTTTTTAGCAGCTGTTTGAATCTGCACAGTTCCCCAGTTCCTTTGGAACTCCAGGAAGGTCAGGAAAACTGATTGAAGCCTATTTTCTATAAATAAGAAGCAGAGATGAACCAGAGAGGGCCCCATTGAATCTGCTCTGTTTCAGTGCTATGTGTGTGTGTGTGTGTGTGTGTGTGTCTGTGTGTGTGTCTGTGCTTTACATCTGAACTCATTTTCTTCTTGTTTTACTTGCAAAGCCTCAACATGGCCTTCCTTTCAATTGAAGAAACCTGATGGTCCATCCAATCCCCCACTACCGCCCCCCCCCCCATTTAACAAGGAAATATGTAGGTTTTGAAATCTCACGTCTCACGATTAGTCATTATCATTGACTCCTAGGCTCGAAAATGATGGTATTTCCATTTACCCACCTTGGTAAGGTTAAACATGTTTGGACAAAGAATTGTCTCTCTGGCATCACTTTTTTCTTGACAAAGGAAGCAAAATTGAACACACAAGTGAATTTGCAATTCAGTTCAATAATGTAGCATTATGTTGGAACACAGTTATTTAATGCTAGTTCATTCATAGGAAAAAGACAAATTTTTCTCTGAAAATTTTTCCTTAAAAGCAAGGCTTATATAAAAAGATCAATGAATATTTTTCATGTGAATAAGGTGCAGTTTCTGCTCCAAGTGGAGGAAATGGGTTGATTTTATTTAATAGAAATGGAAATTCCAAGAAGAGGAACAAAAAAAAGTCTTTTAATCCTAATTTAATCATCTTTCTGAATAGAATAAGAAATCATTATGACTGAGTGATATAAAGTTCTACCTCCAGTATCAAATCAATCCTTTATCCTGTAAAATGATAAAAGGGTTAACATTCACCATGTAGATTCCATTCAGTGGAAATTTTAAAAACAAAACTTTTTTCATCACTCATTTTTTGGCTCTTTTATTATTATCGCTGCCTTCTTACTTCACTGTGGAAGGCACTGTTTGGCACCATGGATACTGCTCATAGATAACCCTAGACTGTACTAGTGAACAGATAAGGAAACTACTTGCATAACGAGGTGGGGTTAAAGACAGAAAGATTCATATCCCTACTTTCAACCTTAACAGTCCTCAAGGAACCCAACTGCAAGATACTTTTTATTACCTAAGGAGTAGAAGACTTAAATAAAGTCAATTGGGTAATAATGTTGATTACTCAGATGACTGGCGAATCAGAGATCAAAATGCCAACATTCGTTGGATCATTGAAAAAGCTAGAGAGTTCCAGAAAAATATCTACTTCTGATTTATTGACTATGCCAAAGCCTTTGACTGTGTGGATCACAAAATACTTTGGAAAATTCTTAAAGAGATGGGAAAACCAGACCATGTAACCTGCCTCATGAGAAATCTGTATGCAGGTCAGGGAACAACAGTTAGAACTGGACATGGAACAACAGACTGGTTCTAAATAGGAAAAGGAGTATGTCAAGGGTGTATATTGTTACCCTGCTTATTTAACTTATATGCAGAATACATCATGAGAAATGCTGGGCTGGATGAAACACAAGCTGAAATCAAGATTGCCAGGAGAAATATCAATAATCTCAGATATGCAGATGATAGCACCCTTATGGCATAAAGTGAAGAAGAACTAAAAAGCTTCTTGATGAAAGTGAAAGAGGAGAGTGAAAAAGTTGGCTTAAAGCTCAACATTCAGAAAACAAAGATTATGGCATCCAGTCCCGTTACTTCATGGCAAATAGATGGGGAAACAATGGAAACAGAAACAGACTTTATTTTGGGGGCTCCAAAATCACTGCAGATGGTGATTGCAGCCATGAAATTAAAAGATGCTCTCTCCTTGGAAGAAAATTTATGACCAACCTAGACAGCATATTAAAAAGCAGAGACATTATTTTGCCAACAAAGATCCGTCTAGTCAAGGCTATGGTTTTTCCTGTAGTCATGTACGGATGTGAGAGCTGGACTATAAAGAACGCTGAGCACCAAAGAGGTGATGCTTTTGAACTGTGGTGTTGGAGAAGACTCTTGAGAGTCCCTTGGACAGCAAGAGATCAAACCAGTCAATCCTAAAGGAAATCAGTCCTGAATATTCATTGGCAGGACTGATGATGAAGCTGAAACTCCAATACTTTGGCCGCCTAATGTGGAAAACTGACTCATTTGAAAAAAAACCTGATGCTGAGAAAGATTGAATGCAGGAGGCAAAGGGGACAACAGGGGATGAGATGTCTAGATGGCATCACCAACTTGGTGGACATGAGTTTGAGCAAGCTCCAGGAGTTAGTGATGGACATGGAAGCCTGGTGTGCCACAGCCATGGGGTCACAAAGAGTTGGACATGACTGAACAAATGAGCTGAACTGAACTGAAGCATTATTTTGAATTTCTGATACAGAAGCCTATCCTTAAATGTATATATTCAGTGTTGCCACTATGTGTGATAAAGTATGGTCATCTGTGGGGGGGCACTCAGCAGAAAGAGAGAGGCAGTGGAACTTCCCTCAGCAAAGCTGAGAGGTCCCGAGGAAAGGTGAGTCTGCTGTCCGCCACCTAGCCCCTTGGCAAGCCAGAGACAATCAGACGAGACAGGGGTTCTGTCTGAGCAGTTTCGCTTTATTGTTGCAAGCTCCCAGCTTATTTAGACAAGCAGGGGGGTTTTAGGAGGGATTTTCCATAGTTGCACCAATCACGTTAAAGGTCAAATCATGCACCTTCATTATAACAGGAGTCTATGGTGATCACTCACTGTTTACGTGCACAGAAATCAAGAGAGCCAATCAAACACTTTGACAAACAACATGGATCACGCCCCCATCTCTTCCGCCAGGCGCCATCTTAGTTTCTGAACACAAAGCTAGCCCCTTTCTTTTTAAGGTTTCCCATGTAGGGCCCCACAGCCATTTTCAACCAGGATTTGTGAGTATCAAAAAAACAAAAAACAAAAACTGCCACCTAGCAGGTCTGGACACCAGTTTCTCTCTGATAAACTTGTGATTATATATGACACCAACATCTACCTTCTAAGAAAACAGTTGAAAAAACTCAAAAAAAAAAAATCTGCCTTGTGGTTTATTAAAGAGAAAAAAAAGTCTCTCTATGCCTATAATGATCTATGAAGAAGACTAGAGAAAAAAACAAAATCAGAGACATTCCATAGCCTTGTTTATATCACCTTCATGAAGTAGAAAGATCTTTAAATTGGAAACTAGAACAAATATTATCTCTAACATAAGGATACATAAAAATGAATAATTCAATAATTCACTTGAAACCTGTAATTTATCTTGCTGAATAACAGAATGTTTTTTCTATAAATTTCCTTAAATACTCTGAATCTGTTAAGTTACATTTCAGATCCTGACCCAGAATTTATCTGAATATTTGCTATCACCAGTGAAATGGTCACAGGAGACATTTCTGCATTGAATAAAAATGTGATTTCTGCAAGTTCCTTCTACTTCTAAAATTTCACATTTGTTTAAAATATCCTACTATTAGCACCCTCATACACTGAGAAAATATCTTTACATGAGGGTGCAGTGGCAAGAGATTCACATTTGCAGCAAACGTGAGCTTTGTGCACCAAAATTACTACCAGTAATTGAAATGAAGAGTTGATTTTTTAAACATAATTTTATTTATTTATTTATTGGCTGTGTTGGGTCTTCACTGCTATGTGGGCTTTTCTCTAGTTGTGGAGAGCTCGGGTACACTCTAGTTGCAGTATGTGGCTTTCTCATTGAGGTGGCTTTTCTTATTGTTGAGCACAGACTCTATTGTGTGAGGGCTTCAGTAGTTATGGCATGAGGGCTCAGTAGCTGTGGTTCTTGGGCTCTAGGGCAGAGGCTCAGTAGTCATGACGCATGAACTTAGTTGTTCTGTGGCATATGGGTTCCTCCTAGATCAGGAATCAAAACTTTGTCTCTTCCACTGGCAGGTAGATTGTTTTTTACACTGAGCCACCAGGAAAGTCCTTGATGTGTTCTTTATCAAAATGATAATTTTTTATTTTGTTTTTTTCTATTAGTATTTTGGCTGTTATATTCTTTATCATTTGAGAAATTTATTTTTTCTGTTTTAAAGGAGACAGTTACCTATTCACAAAAGTCACTCAGAAATAATTTTCTCTCATCCTCTTCCATCCTCCCTTTCTCTCTCTTTCTCCTTCTCATACACACACACACACACACACACACATACACAATGAGATTTTTAAATTGAAAGATAATGTTTCAGTCATTCCATAGTTAGATTCGTTAATTTTATTACATGAACTTGCAAAAATTTGATGGGTGAACAAAATTTTCTCTTCTGATTTGGGTATAGACAAAGGAATATTGGAGGAAATTATTGACAGTTTTATTTTCTGGCACTGGCAGTTTTATTTTTATATAGAAAAAAATAAGATGGAATCAAAGTATTGGAAAACATTTTAATTAGTTTAAATGTATAGAAGTAATCATAAAAGATAACATTAACTCATCTTGCTCTAGATAATGAGATGAAATTAAGAATAATAAAATTAAGGCTAATGATGGAGAAAATATGTTCCTATGCCCTTAGAAATAAAGCCTTAATTAGTTGGAATTTTGGAGAATGAAGTGTTCTGGTAATTTAATTCTCTGAATAATGGAAGGTAAACAGAAAATCCTTTAATATTATGCCCATTTTGTTGCAGAGTTCCTAAAATGACTAAGTATTATCTCTTGCCTTAGTAAGTATAAATTACTGAAAATAATTAAATTTTATGATTCCTGAAGGTCATTTCAGAAAATTATCTCTCCTTTCTCTAAACTCATTTTATTAGAAGCTTTTACATGGCATTTATCATAGTTTGTCTTGTGATGCATATAGTATTTCTTCTGCCAGTCTATACATGTCTTGAGGCTAGAAACATGTTTTTTCTTCATTTAGTCCCATGATAGATAATACAATATCTCGTATGTAATACATGCTCAAGATATATTAAATTGGATAGTTATGCATCTCAGTTAAGACTTTGAGATATTGTAAATTCAGAAATTGCCTCTTGCTTATAAGAACATATCAGAAATAATCACAGTTAATTACAGACTCTGATCTGATTCTGGATCTGCTTCATTAAGACATGGCCAAACCATAAGTTCCAAGACAATTAAAAATGTATATCCATAGGTAATGTTCAGGAGCCTATAAAAAATATTGTCTGTTAATCTGCCATCAGATACTTTGTAAAAAAAAAAAAAAAAGCTTTTAAAAGCATTTTGCTTTATTTATTTTACACAAAAAATACCTGATGCAAATATGAATTAGGAACTTAAACATAATGAAGAAACAATTCCACCATCCAAACCACTATAAAATAATGCTATATAAACTTCTAGGTTATTAGATGTATCTCTTTGTATTTATATCTATTATTATTTACAAAATAAATTTTAATTCAATATATTTATTTTTAAAATATTTACAAGAATTATATGATAATTTAAAATGATTATATATAAACATATTGCAACCTATAGATAGACAATGTATTAATTTAACCGATGTCTTATTTTTGTATATTTTGTTTTGAATTTTCATTTTTATAAATATTTCTTATATGTAAATGAGTACATCATTCATTCTGCCCAGAGTAAAATTCTTATAACTAGAATGGCTAGTCAAAGGGTATGCAGCTATTTAAGATTTTGTATAAATATTGTCCTCCTAAAAAGATACACTAGTAATTTCATCAATAAAATATGAGTATATTGATCAAAACCATTGATCAAATTGAGTAGTATCCTATTTAATCAACTAATACTAGGAACTAATTCACTGTTCTATGTGTCCCTTTTGATTATTAATTTATTTATGCCTTTCATTTTCATCATATCTGATTTTTATTTCATCTCAGTANCCATCTATTTGCCATGAAGTGATGGGACCAGATGCCAAGATCTTCGTTTTCTGAATGTTGAACTTTAAGCCAACTTTTTCATCAAGAGGCTTTTCAGTTCCTCTTCACTTTCTGCCATAAGGGTGGTGTCATCTGCATATCTGAGGTTATTGATATTTCTCCCATATATATAAATAAAAGAATGTTTGAAAGTGAGAGATGAAATGGAGAGAGGTCTAGGAATCTTCCCTTAACCACTTAAACTTTAGGTGCAGTGTTTAGTTTCTATTAAATTGATTTTGACCTAAAGTTTTTAGCACTTATGGCAGCCCCTTTGTTCTCTTTGACAAGAGCAGTACTTTTGATGTAATTTTTAAGTTAGATTTTTATAGTCCTATTAGTGTATGTTAAACAATCTGTACATATATAGCTATAAAATAAGGTTAGCTTGGTTTGTGATGGTTACCCAAAGCTTTGCTCATTTACTGACTTAGAGGCATTATTGCAGCACAGTTTTTCTTTCAACACTGAGTTACTAGCAGTTTAATAAAAATAATTTTAAAATCAGGAGTATTTCTGCAGAGCTCCAAGAATTCTTTCACAATGATAAGGTACATTCTACCTGCTTGTGCTTGTAAAGTAGTTAAATTATTCTAAATGTATGGTTTTTGCTGGCTCTTCAGTGTACTTTCCAAACATTCTGTGACCATTCTTGACAAATATTAGAGCTTTTGCAGAGGGTAAATATGTTGCTAAGATTTCTTTTTCTTCTCCTTAAAACAATTTTCTTTCCTTCTTCTGTGATAGTAACTAGGGATGATTGTGCAGGAAAGCTAAATTTTGTTGCCAGTCTGATGACAGGCATGCCTGGTTTAATTGTGCTTTGCTTTGCTGTGCTTCACGGATGCAGTGTTGTGATTTTCTTCTTTTTGCGAATTGAAGTCTGTGGCAACCTTGTGCAGAGCAAGTCTGTTGGTGCCACTTCCCCCACAGCATTTGCTCACTTCATGTCTCTGTGTCTCATTCTGGTAATTCTTTTAATATTTCAAACTTTTCATTATAATATTTGTTATGGTGATCTGTGATCAGTAATCTTTGTTATCATACTCCTTTTTCTCCTCACAAAACCTCAGATGATGGTTAGCATTTTTTAACAATAAGATAGTTTAAATTGAGATCTATACAACTTTAGACATTATTGCTATTGCACATTTAATAGCCTACAGTTTAGTGTAAACCTAACTTTTATGTGCACTGGGAAGCCAAAAAATCTGTGTGACTCTCTTTATGTTCATACTCACTTTATTGTGGTGATCTGGAACCAAACTCACAATACCTATCAGTTCAGTTCAGTTCAGTCGTTTCCGACTCTTTGCGACCCCATGAATTGCAGCAAGCCAGGCCTCCCTATCCATCACCAACTCCCGGAGTTCACTCAGACTCACGTCCATCGAGTCAGTGATGCCATCCAGCCATCTCATATCCCTTATATACTATTAGTGTATCCCTTATATACTGTTAGTTTGGTCTACTGAAGAGCAGGTTTCTCAGCAGAAAAGACTTTTTCAGGCTGAGTGGAAGATTTAGCTGTCCTGTGGCATCAAGTGCTCACAGGTAAATTGAGTGCTCTGNATCCCTTATATACTATTAGTGTATCCCTTATATACTGTTAGTTTGGTCTACTGAAGAGCAGGTTTCTCAGCAGAAAAGACTTTTTCAGGCTGAGTGGAAGATTTAGCTGTCCTGTGGCATCAAGTGCTCACAGGTAAATTGAGTGCTCTGGAGTCAGTTTTCCCAGATTATTCATGTTGAATGGTGTGTGTTTTCTTCTGCTAGGTACTGTGTGGTGTCTGAGCAATGCTAGTGGAGCATCTAGTGCAGGACCTCTGGTCAAAGAGGCCATTAGGTTGGCCTGGAAAAAGAAGTAAGCACCACATTGATTATAATAACAGGGCTGCTTTCTGATTGTATGATCTGTTTCTTTCTTATTGCAGATTAGTATTCCCAGCTTTATATAATTAGAAACAGTAACTGATTTTTCTATTGGAAAAACATACTGTACAGTTGTGCCGGTTTATCTACATAACAAACTACTCCAAAGCTTAGTGGCTTAAAACAGCGATTTACTGTGTTTCATTCTTCTCTGGATATAGTGAGGTCAGCTGGGCAGTTTCATGTAGGGTTTATCATTCTGTTGTAGTCACATGTTGGTAGAAGCTATACTCTTCTGAAGGTGTGGCTCGGCTAGGCGTGCATCTGACATGGCTCACCCCCACAGCTGAGATGGCTTAGTGGAGTGTCTCTTTGTGGCCTCTCCACATAACTTGGGTATTTCACAGCATGGCAGCTGGATTCTGAGAGGCAACCTCCCAAGAACCTGTATTCCAAGAGACAGGAAACAGAAGCTACCAGACTAGTTAAGGGCTGTGTCTAGAACTAGCCTACTCACTGCTGTCCCAGCTCACCACTGGATTGGTCAGAGCAGTCTTAGGGCCTGCCCAGATTTAAGGCTGTAAAGAAATAGGTTCCAGGGATTTCTCTGGCGGTGCAATGGTTAGGACTCCATGCTTTCACTCGGTGGCTCAGGTTCAATCCCTGAATGAAGATCCTCCTAGCCGCAAGGCACAGCCAAAAAAGGAAAAGGAAAGAAAGAAAGAAATGGGCTCCAGTTCATTCTAGGGGAGTGTCAGACTCATATTTTTGCAGAAGAGCACTTGGGATGGGAGATATTGTTGTCATCTTTGGAAAATACAATCTGTTAGAAATTCTTGATTTAAAAAAATAAATAACTATGTAATGCCTTAAAAGAATGTATTAGTGTATTCTTGCATTGACAGTATCTGTATGTGTGTGTGCATGTTTGTTATATAGATATTGTATGTATGTGTATGTGAGTGTATATTATGTGTGTGCATGTATATATGCACACACATGTATATGAAGTGAAGTGAAGTTGCTCAGTTGAGTCCGACTTTGAGACCCCATGGACTGTAGTCAACCAGGCTCCTCCGTCCATGGGATTTTCCAGGCAAGAATACTGGAGTGGGTTGCCATTTCCTTCTCCAGGGGAACTTCCTGACCCAGGGATCGAACCTGGGTCTCTTGGATTGTAGGCAGATGCTTTACCATCTGAGCCACAAGAGAAGCCCCCTCATACGTGTATATGTGATATTTCAGTATCAATATACTTCATTATATGTGATTTAAAATAAACACAAAACTGCACTTTTAATTAGTGTTCACAAAGTCAAAACCATCTAACAGTTGAGCTATCTTTCCCCTGACAATTTGTTACCACTCTCTATGAAACTTTTTTTAAGATCTTTTCTTCTGTTCTCAAACCTCTAACACCCCCTCCCACTCTACTCATGCTCAGCTGGTGACCTTACTTTTATTTCCTTGAGAATAAAACATCCAAAGGGAAAATTTAGTTCTGTCACCAAATCTCCTGACTACTGGTGTCATTACTCAGGTGTGTGCCTTTCCTTTCTGTGACAGTGGAACATCCTGCTTAAGCAAAACCTCCTCTTTTAACCCGGGATCCATCTCTTCTTGACGACTCAAGGATTTAACACCCGCATCATCAAATTTTCCCGTCTACCAGATTATTCCCTTCAGCATACAAATAGCCTAAAATTGTGTTTTGTTTTTAAAAATCCTGCCTGGTGGCTCAGATGGTAAAGAATCTGTCTGCAACGTGAGAGACCTGGGTTCGATCCCTGGTTTGGGAAGATCCCCTGAAGGAGGAAATGGCAACCCACTCCAATATTCTTGCCTGGAAAATTCCATGGACAGAGGAGCCTGGTGGGTTACAGTCCNTGCCTGGTGGCTCAGATGGTAAAGAATCTGTCTGCAACGTGAGAGACCTGGGTTCGATCCCTGGTTTGGGAAGATCCCCTGAAGGAGGAAATGGCAACCCACTCCAATATTCTTGCCTGGAAAATTCCATGGACAGAGGAGCCTGGTGGGTTACAGTCCATGGGTTCGCAGAGTTGGACACGACTGAGCGACTAACTCTTTGCTCATAGCACAACGCAGCTTTGCTACCCCGTTTCTCTGCTTCCAGTTGTGAGAGTTCTGCAGAAGTGTTGTCGTACTCTGTCTCTCCCCCCGCCAACTGATCTTGAGACCACTCTGGCCATCCCACCAGTGGCCACCACAGGGCCAAGAACAGCGGCCGGTTCTCAGTCTGTGCTTCATGTGACCTCTCAGTACATTTAACAAAGCCTTTAACTCCTGTTTTCTGTACTCTCTTGCTTTTCCTCTCACCTCACTGCTTGCTTCTTAGTTTCCTTTGCTAGATTCTCCTCACTTTTCTGACCTCTAAGTGTTGAAACTCAGTGTCAAACTTAGCATGTCCAAGTTGAACCTTATTTGCCTCTTCCAGGCCTGCTTCTTGGTCTAGGAAAAGGAATGGTCCTTGACTCCCTTCATATCTCACATCCAGTCTATCAGCAGATATTGACAGCTCTAACTGCAAAACTTGTCAAAGTTCCAAACTCTGAAACGTTTACCTTTACCATTCTTACCTTTGTCCTGTCAGCCATCATCTTGGGGATTGTTGCAATAAATAGTTTCCTATCTGGAACCCCCACTATCTCTCTGCATAGGGCACTCAGAGTAATGCTTTCAAGGACTTCTGTCGTATCACATTACGTTTCTGCTCCAAATCTCCAGAGGCTTCCAGTTTTGCTAGGAATAAAAGCTAAAGCCCTTAACATAATTAACAAGTGAAGTCGCTCAGTCATGTCCGACTCTTTGCGACCCCATGGACACCAGGCTCCTCCATCCATGGGATTTTCTAGGCAAGANCTGCTCCAAATCTCCAGAGGCTTCCAGTTTTGCTAGGAATAAAAGCTAAAGCCCTTAACATAATTAACAAGTGAAGTCGCTCAGTCATGTCCGACTCTTTGCGACCCCATGGACACCAGGCTCCTCCATCCATGGGATTTTCTAGGCAAGAGTACTGGAATGGGTTGCCATTTCCTTCTCCGGGGAACTTCCCAACCCAGGGATCGAACCCGGGTCCCCCACATTGTAGACAGACGCTTTACCATGTGAACCACCAGGGAAGTCCTTATAATTAACAAAGACCCAGCCTAATCTGGTCCCATGTTGCCTCTCACTGCATGATCACCACTTTCCCCGTTGTTCACTTTGCTTCAGATGCACTAATCTGTTTATTCTCTGTGAATATGCCAAGTCTACTTCCACATTGAGGCATTTGCTCTTGCTGTTTCTCATGTCTGTAAAATTTCCCCAGTTTTCCTAAATGCTGTCACCATATTTCATTCAGATTTCTACTTAAAGCTCAGCTCTCAAAGAAGCCTTTCCCTGACTATTCTACCTGAAGCAGTACCTTCTGTTTCCCAGCCAGCCCACCCTTAGTCACCCATTGTTCCTGTTCTGCTTTAATTTTTCTTCTTAGAATTATGTATTTGTGTATGAGATATTATGTATATCTCACCACCATTATGTATTTGCCTGTGTGGTCTGTCTCTGCTCTCTAGAATGAAAACACCATGAGAGTAGGGACTTAGGATCACAACAAAGTGATAGCAGCCAGCAGGTGCTCCATAAGTGTTTGTTAACTGAGTGAATGAATAAATGCTTGTATGTCTGTATAGTGGATTGTTGCATATGGCTTGATGGGAAAGTATTAATCCTAACTTCCTATTTTAAATTCAGACAGGGGGCCCTGATTGGTCAAAGAGAAATACATGTGCTGGAAGAAAACAGCACATTGCCACTGTTGCCTCAAGCTCTCAGTTTTGCAGATGCAATTTGCTTAGGCTTTGTTGCTTTTGAGCTGGCGAAAATTTGGGTCCTGTCCGTCCGCCAGCATTGTGTGCCGTCAAGGTGCTTAACCTTTCTTCATATGTTCATTGAGTAAAGAAAGAACAGCTTGATGGAGTTAGAGTGGGTGATTACAAAGGTCTCCTATTAATAGTTAAAAATAACTTCTCTTCAAAATGGACCTTTATAAATCTAATGTTCCATTAGATGATTTCTGAGTAGCATGTTATTCCAAACATTGTAATCATAAGATCAGGCCTACTTAAAAACATTAGCTGATTCTACTAATTTGTAATTTACTTTTTATAATTTTAATTATAAATTTATTTATAGCCAGCTTATTTTGAATCCAGCTTATTTTGGCAAGTGTCTCTTTAGGGAAAATCCCAGATAGAGACTACTAATACTCTGGTAAAGATTGATCTGTCCTTAAAAGCATTCTTTTGGACTAGTTACATTTGAGGAATCTTAATTGTCATATAAAATTGTGCTTCTCTATAATAGAAACAGGAATCAAAAATTCCAAAATCAAGATTTCACTTCTGAGCAAATAGAACTTTAGTTTTTAAACCTGTGTTCTTAAATGAATCTTTTTGATAAGCATTTGTGTACTGTCATAGCATTTACAGTTTTTACTTGTAAGGCTAAAAGCACTGTGATATCCATAATTAAGTTCATTAAGATGTTTCCACTTAACTCTTATAAAGGTGAGACTTTTTATTGAACTGAAAAGAGTAGAAATCTGTGACACTGGGGACACATACTGTTTTCAAAAGCNTGTAAGGCTAAAAGCACTGTGATATCCATAATTAAGTTCATTAAGATGTTTCCACTTAACTCTTATAAAGGTGAGACTTTTTATTGAACTGAAAAGAGTAGAAATCTGTGACACTGGGGACACATACTGTTTTCAAAAGCTAATTAAAACTAGATGAGGCCTGGAAACCTGGAATGAATCTCACTCCAGAGACTGTAACTTTATGTTGGAGCAGTTCCTTCAAAATAGGGCAAGTGATTCGCTCCCTCCCTCCCGCAACTTGAGTATCCTGGAGAAACCAGAGATGCTGCTGGATGGTTGAAATCTTGGTTGTAACATACAGAGTAACTTCTGTCAGCAAAAACCTCTCTAGGCTTCTGTGTTTCTTTTTGTTGTAATTGAGTTTAGTAACTTACTGGAAAATTAATAGTTAGGATAGAGTAAACAAATGGCATTTTACATGAGCCAGGTCAATTCTGTTGTTACATATCATTTTATAGAGATTTTTAGACAGTAGGAACGGAACTAAGGACATTGTTTTAAGATTCTTAAATACGCTTCTCTTTACATTGCCTTTTATTTTTTTAGAGGTTCAGAGAAATGAGCACTTTTCATAGTTTAACTGTTTCTCTTTTTTTTCATTCCCTTTCCATATCCCTTTTTTATTTCACCCAACACCAAAAATACCCTTTCAGAAACATAAAGTAGATCTTTTCTACAAGCTGCGCCATGTGATGAATGAACTTATTGACCTTCGAAGGCAGCTCCTGTCTGGTCACCTGACTCAGGATCAGGTGCGGGAGGTTAAGCGGCACATCACCGTGCGCCTGGACTGGGGCAATGAGTAAGTATGAATATCATTCGGGCATCTCTCAGTTTCATTTATGATAACTCAGTCCTTATTGAGTTTGTACCTGATCAAAGCTTATCTTTAGGAATGAAAAGACATGGTTGTATTCACCACTAAACTTTGATCATTTTTTACAAGTAGTTGTTTCTTTTACTTTATAGCAAAGGATATTCACTGGTTGGTTCTACTCACTGAAACTCTGTCAGTCTCTATTTTCAGCCTCTATTTTCACTTCCAGAAAATTAAATAATTGGACTGCATTAACCTCTGGGCTTTCTTCCAGCTCAAATTCCTTGATCGTAGACCTCAGTAATCAGAATACTCTTTTGTTTCATCCTTTAGTATCTTTTAATTTCTTGTGAATTTAGTGTCCTTTACATCTTACAGTCATATAATGAATCTGAGTAAGCATATACTACAAACAGAAACTGTCTACATCTGTACTTCAGAATATTCTCAACTAATTTATCTCATTCAGAAATAGTCCTGTATTTATGCAGCGGGTATGCTTATTTTCTATTGCCGTTCAAGTAAAATTATAAGACTTTGACATGGGAAGCTAGAGTAGATAGTACTCAGGTTTTATTTCCTCCAGACTTAATAATTGATATAATTCTCAAATGCCTTTGTCGTATTCTCTTAAAATCGGGCCCATTGAACTTTGAAGTGACTAGATTGCTTCCTATTTAGGATATACATATACCTGAAAGTATATTTTAGAACAAGTGTTTATCTCCTCTCCTCCTCAAGACATCACTGAAATGATTAAAAAAAAAAAAAAGAATGGGAGAAGCCCAGCAATAAATGGGAAATATGAGCCCATTTCTAGAAGCTGAATAGAAAAATAGATGGAGGATTAGTGACAGAAGAAGCCTATAATTTGGAGGAAACCTCAGCTAATGAAGGAGCTGATCTACCTTGCAGCTGCTAGAATCGTGAAAGAAAAGGAGTGTGTGCTGGAGCTTAAAAAAGGAGGTACTTAAAAGTATGTAAAGTAATAGTTCACCGCCAGGAGTGGAAAGCCTGGCAGCCATCTGTTTCCCCTTTACATGAACGAAGACCAATGGCCTAGTGGGAAACTGGGCAACAAAAGTTTGAACTGAGACTTTATTGGAAAGCCTTCCACTGTGAGGCAGTTAAGGGTTTCGAAGTATAATGACCAGATCCCTTCCGCCTACCAGAAAGAGAAACCTGCTAGCCATTCACCCATGTGTAAAATCTCTGCATGTCTCTAGTGCCTTTTTGGAGAAGGCAATGGCAACCCACTCCAGTACTCTTGCCTGGGGAATCCCATGGGCAGAGGAGCCTGATGGGCTGCAGTTCATGGGGTTGCTAAGAGTCGAACATGACTGAGTGACTTCACTTTCACTTTTCACTTTCATACATTGAAGCAGGAAATGGCAACCCACTCCAGTGTTCTTGCCTGGAGAATCCCAGGGATGGGGGAGCCTTCTGGGCTTCTGTCTATGGGGTCACACAGAGTCAGACACGACTGAAGCAACTTAGCAGCAGCAGCAATGCCTTTTAAATTTGAATGGACAGTCGAGTATTACCAGGTATTTGAAGAAATGCTTTAACAGGGAAAAAAGGGAGATGAATAAAATATCTGGCCCCAGAGAGAGCTTGAGACCAGCAAAGAATGTTAAAAATTCCTGAGTATCCTCAAAGAGAATCAAGAAGATTCATTATGTATTATAAAATGCTATGAAAGAGGAAGAGAGAATAGGACTTCAAAAAAGAATTCAGGAAGAGAACAGGAAGGTAAGGTTTTCCCTTTCATTCCCAGAATACTGAAATATCTTTTTTTAAACAAGTTTATTAACATTAGCTTCCCTGGTGACTTCCCTGATGACTCAGATGGTAAAGAATCTACTCGCGATGCAGGATACCTGGGTTCAATCCCTGGGTCAGGAAGATCCCCTGGAGAAGAGAATGGCCACCCACTCCAGTATTCTTGTCTAGAGAATTCCATGGACAGAGGAGCCTGGTGGGCTACAGTTCATCGGGTCACAAAAAGTCGCACATGACTGAGCAACTAACACACATTAGCATTAGCAGTTTTATTCACATACCATACAGATCCCCAATTTTTTATTTTTAATTTGAATTTATTTATTTTTAATTGGAGGATAATTGCTTTACAATATTATGTTGGTTTCTGCCTTACATCAACATGAATTAGCCATAGGTATATATATGTCCCCTCCCTCTTCAACCTCCCTCCCACCTCCTGCCCCAACCTACTCTTCTAGGTTGTCACAGAGCACCAGATTTGAGCTCCCTGCATCCGATAGCAAATTTCCACTGGCTGTCTCATTTTACGTATGGTAATGTGCATGTTTCAGCGCTACTCTCTCAGTTCTTCTGCCCTCTCCCTGCATCTCTACCCGTGTCCACAAGTCTGTTCTCTATGTCTGTGTCTCTGTTGCTGCCCTGTAGATAGCTTCCTCAGTGCCATCTTTCCAGATTCCGTATGTATGCATTAATATACAATATTTGTCTTTCTCTTTCTGACTTACTTCACTCTGTATAATAGGCTCTAGGTTCATCCNCTGTGTCTCTGTTGCTGCCCTGTAGATAGCTTCCTCAGTGCCATCTTTCCAGATTCCGTATGTATGCATTAATATACAATATTTGTCTTTCTCTTTCTGACTTACTTCACTCTGTATAATAGGCTCTAGGTTCATCCACCTCATTAGAACTGAGTCAAATTGGTTCTTTTTTATGGCTAAGTACAGGTCACCAATTTAAATCAGACAGTTTAATGATTTTTAGTACATTCACAGACTTAATACAATCATCACCAGAATCAATTTTATCACCCCTAAAAGAGCTGTGCTTTTTAGTTATCATCTTCCTCATCTATCTCTAAAGATTTGCCTATTCTGGACATTTAATGTAAATGGAGTCGTATAATTGGTCTTTTATAATTGGCTTAATGTACCCCACTGTGGGTTTTGGTTTTTCTTCTCCCATTTATTATACTAGGTATTTGATGGGCTCTTCCAGTCCTAAGTCACCTGGTCTTTGGGTCTGGGAAATTCTCTTCTATCATTTTTTCAGAATTTCCTCTTTATTGCCTTTGTTCTTTTTCACATCTGGATGTTGGATCGCCTAGACTGAATCTCTGTTTACTCTTTCCTCAACCATTTCCTAACTTTTTGTTTTATTTTCCTAGAGATAACAATAATAATTTTAGTTATTTGTGGTCTTTCAAAGTGACAGCATCCTGTCCTTATTTGTTTAATTAAATTACAGCCTCTCTTGACTGTTAACAGGATTTCTTGGCACACATCACAGATTCCTTGTATGATATAACATGGATTCAGATGTACCATAAATCAGACAGTATTCTCTAAATCTAACTTTAGGCAATAAAAATCTTAGCAAACGTAATGTGCATAGCTGGTGATCCTGTCTCCTCTGCTTAAGACAGTAGAATATATATAAAATGGTATCATTGTATTTATTTTAAACAATCAATAATAGTAATTTGCAAACACATCAACCCTTTGTGCCAAGCAAATTTATAGTCTTGAACTGATGGTAATAACAGTTATATAAATCCTATGTTGCAGTTTCACTGCACTATACATATCAGTAAATTCACAAGAAAAATATTTTAGAAATATCAATACCTCTTTATGATGAAAGTTATAAAACAAGCCAGTTATATTTTGCAATCAAATCTTAAAACTTAAAGATGATAGCTTGGAAACAAGTTCAAATTGTATTTGAAAAAGACAGAGAATACTAAAGTATCTATCAGCGAAGTACAGAGCTGTTCCACCTTCATTAATAACTTTTTCTCAGCAAAGTAGGAACATGCTTGTGTGTGTGTTTGGAGGAGTGTTTATATGTTCATTTTAATAAACAAAAACCAGGAATGTAATTCCATCCCCCCACATTTTTTAAACCTTCTCCCTCCTTTCTTCTGTGATCCTCCTCTCCAGGTGTTTCTGTATCTTCTTGCCTCCTTTCTCCCTCCCCTTCCACTTCTTTCTTTCCCTAGTTCTTCATTCTGTTTTCTCCCTTACCCCCGGTGGAAAATACAGTCACTTAAAAAAAACTCAAATGAGAACTTTGTAGGTCTACTATTATTAAAGGAAAAAGACAAACTGATGGGACTATTCTCTCTGGTTCTCACTTGAACTAAGTAACCCTTTAAAAAATATTCCTTCTTAATATGAAAGAAGAGATAGTGTACTGCAAAATGAAGTCATTCCATACCATTAGGTTAACTAAAGGAGACTGCTCCATGCAACAGCTGAGCACCGATAACCATATCTGTTGTTCACCTTTTATGCCCTCATAGCTCTACACTTCTTGTTCCACTAACACTTAAAAATACCATAAAATATTGAAGCTTAGCATATGTTGGCATGTTGTGAGTGCACAATCAGTATTTTCTGAATGTATTTTTACATTGTAATTGATGTAATGAAGTATTAATCATATATAATTTTAAACTTTGTGCCTTTTTCTTTAGACTCTTAGACCTTATAGCTCTGCCTTTTCAGAATCTATTTCAGAAGCTCTTAATAACAGCTATTAATAGTTTCTTGAGTACATCAACCTGTATCACTGTGGCAAGTACCTGGTCTAACTCGTATGCATAGTTACAATGAAATGCTTTTATATTCTTCCAAGACAAGAGCTCTATTTTACCCTGTGAGGAAAGTAAGGCTCAGAAGCACTTTTTCTTTGTTGCATAGTGAGTGGTAGAGCTGGTGTTTGTACCCAGAACTGACACCAAAGCCCATATAGTTTATGCAGGGCTTTACCATGATTATTTTTAAATGCGAGTCTTAAAACCAGGAAGATTATTGTCAGTATCTCTAGTCTGTGGGTTATTTGATCTTTGTTTTGGTATCTGTGCTGTATGCCCATAATATATATCTGCTTCAACATGAGTTTGAACTTCCCAGGATAAAAACTAAACTGATACTATAGTCAATATTTTATTCAGAGTTTAAATTAAATGCAGAACTCTCCACATCTACATAGTAGCCATTTTAATTTTCTTCCCTGAGATTAGGCATTATTATTTATTTGGCTGAAAATTTGAAGATTCCAACACGAAATTTACATGGCTTATACTTGTTGGCCTCATCACCTATGTGCACACTCATTCCATGAATGAAAATTATTAAAAATATATTAAGTAGCAATCAGCGTTTATAATATTGTATCCTAAAATACAGGAAGGGCATTAAAACAAGGCTGTATTCAAATTAACTAGCCATCTCTACTAAAGTCTTCTATTAAAAAAAAAGTCAGTTAATTACATCTTTTCCAAGGGAATTTTAAAATAATTTGTCTAGCAATGCAATTTTAATATGTTAATTTAATATTTTTGACACCTTCCATAAAGNAGCCATCTCTACTAAAGTCTTCTATTAAAAAAAAAGTCAGTTAATTACATCTTTTCCAAGGGAATTTTAAAATAATTTGTCTAGCAATGCAATTTTAATATGTTAATTTAATATTTTTGACACCTTCCATAAAGATATTGAGAAAAATTTCTTCTTAGTCTCTAATATCATCCATCACCACAGTAAATACAGCATAGCTGAGTTGAAGTTACATTAACCCAGAACTACTGACACAGCCTAATTGATCTTTGCCTTAGAAAAATACCGATTCTAAGAGTAAGAAATATTTTACTCTTAGAATAATTTATGGGATTTTTGTATTTCTTTTTTAGGTAAAAAGTACAGACTTGAATAAAATGTGAACATTTATAAGCTTTTGTTGAATTTAAATGATGTTTCTATAGATTCCAAGTATCAAATGAGAAAATTGGTTATCTTTTTATTGTGAAGTGTCATCATTTGAGACATATCACCAATAAATGTATACTTTATAGTTATTTTGTTCTGTCTTTCTCTTCCTCTCTATCATATTACTGGGTTTCTTACAGAAAAACCCAAATGAATTTTTTGGCCAATCTAATATCTCCCTCCCTTGCCTCTCTATTGCACCTTCCTCAGGTTTTCAAAGATCTCAACCCACCCATATCTCTTTCCTCCCACTTAGTTTATGTTCTTCACCAAGGGAATTGCTCTTGGAGGAAGCAACACAAGCAATAATTTGGGTTGTACTATGCAAAAAATACAGCTACTCCCGAGTTTCCTCTGAGTAGATTCTTAGCTAGGAATCGGATAGGTTTATGGTTTAGTACTTTCTTTTGGGGCTTCCCTGATAGTTCAGTTGGTAAAGAATTCGCCTGCAATGCAGGAGAGCCTGGTTTGTTTCCTGGATTGGGAAGCTCCCCTGGAGAAGGCATAGGCTACCCACTCTAGTATTTTGGGGCTTCCCTTGTGGCTCAGCTGGTAAAGAATCTGCCTGCAATGTGGGAGACCTGGGTTCAATCCCTGNAAAAAAAATAAATTGGTATTTCGGAGAGCAGAAGAACAGGGCTAAACGCTTTCACCCACACCCACAGGCAATCCTTGATAATTGGGATCCTGCATTATGTCCCATGGATCTATCATCTACTGGCCCTGGCTGTCAGATGCCACAGGACTTCATACATTTATCTGTGGTTTCTTCTCACTTCAGAATTTTTTAAGACTTAAAGTATAATAGATTCTTTTAGTTGGTGTGTTTTTTCCATGGAGGAAGATTTCGTTAGGCTATGCATATTGTTACTGGGAATGTATAACAGACTTTTCCAAAGGCTTTATTTTGCTAAGACTTGCAATTTTTGTTTTTCCTCTTGAAGTCTTCTGTCATCTACTTTAATCTGGAACAATTCCTCACTAAATCAGCTGTATAGTTTCAACCTGAGATTTCTTATTGTTGCTCTTCTCTTTTGGATTCTTTGTATAAGCAATATTATACCTTTTTAAGTTGTTTATTACTGTATCTTGCTGGAGGACATCTCAGAATAGCTTTGAAAGAAAGCATGCATATATGATAAATTTGAGCTTCCTAGGTGGCGCTAGTGGTAAAAGAACCCACCTACCAGTGCTGAAGATGTAAGAGACATGGGCTCCATCCTTGGCTTAGGAAGATCCCCTGGAGGAGGGCATGGCAATCCACTCCAGTAATCTTGCCTGGAGAATCCCTATGGACAGAGGACCCTGGTGGGCTACAGTCCTTGGGGTCCCAGAGAGTTGGACATGACTGAAACAACTCAGCAACAGCAGCAGCATGATAAATTTCTTGAACTTCTGAATGTTTAAACTTAAAAAAAAAAAAAAGTCCCTACCTGTGATTATTAGTTTGATTTAGTATACAACCTAGCTTGAAGATTTCATTCAGTCAGAATTTTGAAGTCATTTCTTCATTATATTTTGGATTCCAGTGTTGCTGTTTAGAATAGGATCATTCTGATTATTTTCCTATTAAAGTGACCTTTTTTCATTTTGCGATCTTGTAGCAAGTTTGTTCTTGGTGTTCTTAAATTAAGTGTCCCTTCATAAGGATATTTCTCAACAGATTGGGTTAGACAACAGATATGCCCTTTTAGTTATGCCCTTCCTTTCTGGAGATCCTTCTACTTTCTTTCTGATAACTTTACTTCTCTGTTTCCTTTGTCCTTTTTATCTGAAACCCTCCCTAGTTGACTCTGAGAGACATAGGTTGTTCCTCTATTTCTCATTTTCATTTTTAAAAATATTTCCCATCTTGTTAAAAATCTGATTTCTGGGAATAGCCTCTCATTATCTTGAAGAATCATTTTTGAATTTTTTCACATTGATTTCCTCTGGTTGTTTCTTTTTCATAGCATATCTTTTCTCTTGTTTTTAATCAGATACATTTTTTCTGACATTTATTATTTAGTCTTTTGATGATTTGTCTAGTTTTTTTGATATTTTCATCTAATCTATATATTATCTGGGCTTTCTACCAATTTTTTTTTCCTTGTTAATGTCAGTCTATCATGTTGCANTTGTTTCTTTTTCATAGCATATCTTTTCTCTTGTTTTTAATCAGATACATTTTTTCTGACATTTATTATTTAGTCTTTTGATGATTTTGTCTAGTTTTTTTGATATTTTCATCTAATCTATATATTATCTGGGCTTTCTACCAATTTTTTTTTCTTTGTTAATGTCAGTCTATCATGTTGCATTTTTTTTCTCACATGTCTGGAAGTTTTTAATTATCCATTTAAACTTAAGATATAAGACTCACCCTATTTTGTACTGTGCCTGGTGTCTATGATTGTCAAGACATTATATTGTTCTTCATTTCTCCAGGGAACAACTATTCAGCCTTCTGGCTGAAAGATGGGAGCTTGAATTTTAACAATTTCTGTATGAGAGTGAGGTCAACAGTAGCATGAGTGGTGACTTTCCATATACAGACCTTCAGAATATTCCCATTTCCCAACTTAGGCTCACTGTTAACTTGTGTTATCCTGGGTCCTTCATGTCCTGCATTTGAGTTTTTCCTTGGTGAATCGACTCTATGCTTGTACCCTCTTTACACATAATTTATTGTGATTTCTTTCCCCATTAAATTATTTGCTAATCATTCACCTGCCTTCTCTCCCTTCTGTTTATGTCTCCTCTTTTTTTTTTCCTTGTCTTTGAGAGTTCTTAATAGTTTTTTTCTTCCCCCCTCATTTCAGTTGTTTCTCAGGAGGGAGAAGAGTTACACAAATATGGTTAACCTGCCATGTTTTTGCATAAAATAGCTTTATGTTACTTTTAATCACCCAAATTTGTCATTCAGTGTTCTGGTAATTGATTCTAGATAATCATCTTCCAGCAGTTTTGTATTTTACTTATGACTCATTGACTTCTCTCTGTAAATTATTTAACCTCATTCATGGCAGACTTTCTTTAAATGTCCTATATTATGATGGAGCAAAACCTGCTTGACACCAATATCTACTTTTAGGAAGGCTCTGCCATAGTTATTATTATGAAATAATGTAAATAAATAATGGAAAAATTTTAAAAAATAATAAAACCAAGATGCAATGTAAGTAAATACCAAAATAAATAGAGGACACCAGACTAAATCACACTAAAATTTAGAGGTCTATCAGAGTCCATTGATTAAACATCTTTCAGATCAAAAGTTGCCTGAGCTTCTGGCAACTTTAAGGACCTATATTATAATTTGCTAATTGTAATTTATCATATCTTTTCATTTCTGCAATTTATATCAAAAAGTACTAGAACAAGATTTATTTTATTTTTTCTATGTTTAGTATTTTATTTCCCAATATGTTTTTTTATATCATTTACATGCAGTTATTATCTTGATTTGCTAATTAATCTAATCTGTTTGGCTTCCCTGGTGGCTCAGAGGGTAAAGCAATGCGGGAGACCTGGGTTTGATCCCTGGGTTGGGAAGATCCCCTGGAGAAGGAAATGGCAACCCACTCTGGTACTCTTGCCTGGAAAATCCCACGGATGGAGAAATCTCGTAGGCTACAGTCCAGGGGGCTGCAAAGTGTCAGACACGATTGTACGACTTCAACTGGGTGCATGCCAGTTTTATCTTTGCATTTCTCACTCCACGATGACTTTAAGGTAATAGTTAGCACTTAGAGAATGTTCAGAATATACAAGATACATGGTTAAGCATAATCCTCCTCTCAACTCTATTAGGCAAATATTATTGTAGCCTTGTTCCGCTGATGAGAAATTTAAAACTCAAAATTAAATAATTTGCCCAAGATCACACAGGCCATATATATGGGATACAAAACCAGTTTTTCTTAGAGCCTGTCCCTTAACTAACACATTACACCACCTTGTACACAGCAGGAAAACAGTAAATATCTGGTAAACAGATGAACAAAAACCTTGCTAATCTTTATAGTCCTTAAAAGTTCACACATTTACAGAATTCACTTTCTACAAAATTTCTAACAATCTGGTGCTTACTAACTGAAAATCTTCCATATTTTTCTTCATTAATATTGATTTACAGTCACAGTCACTCAGATAAAATTCTATTTCATAAAACCTTTGGATTTCTTTTGCAAATTGTAAATATTTATGAAATTTCCTGGTGGCTCAGATATAAAGCATTCGCCTGCCAGTGAAGGAGACACGGTTTTGATCCCTGGATTGGGAAAATCACTTGGAGGAGGAAATGACAGCCCACTCTAGTATTCTTGTCTGGAGGCTTCCATGGGCAGAGGAGCCTGGTAGGCTATAGTTCATGAGGTCATAAAGAGTCAGACAAGACTGAGCAAGTAACACACATGAAATAGTGTCAGGATGGACAATGGTCGTTAAATCATGGTTAAAGCAGGTGGCTGAAGTGGATGATTTTTAAATGCTTAAATTCCCAAGATCATTACTATTTTTGTTTTTCCTTAAAGTTAATTTTATGAAAATACCTACCATATTATAAAGTTCTCAAAATTCTATTTTAATTAGAAAGTGTAATCTTATATTTTAAAATATTTATACTGCATAGATAAGTGTGATTTATAACAACAAGTCGAAGATTCAGTGCAAACCACATTTAAGCTTGAGGTAAACTCCTCTGTAAGTTGGAGATAAATTGTTTTGTTAGCAAACAACATTGCAAATATTTGTAAAGTACTTTGTATAGGGTCTCTCCCACAGAAAGCATTCTGTTATTTTTGGTATGCAATGATATTTAGAAAGGTAAGATGAGAGATTTATTTTTCAAATAACTGATTGACTTTCTGTAGTATATATTTGAAATTGTTGCTCAGACAGGAAAGTTTGTCATAAATTGATGGTATATCTTAGTCTAAAGACCAACCTACATAGCATATTGAAGAGCAGAGACATTACTTTGTCAACAAAAGTCCGTCTAGTCAAGGCTATGGTTTTTCCTGTGGTCATGTATGGATGTGAGAGTCGGACTGTGAAGAAGGCTGAGTGCCGAAGAATTGATGCTTTTGAACTGTGGTATTGGAGAAGACTCTTGAGAGTCCCTTGGACTGCAAGAAGATCCAACCAGTCCATTCTGAAGGAGATCAGCNCTTACTCCTTGGAAGGAAAGTTATGACCAACCTAGATAGCATATTCAAAAGCAGAGACATTACTTTGCCAACAAAGGTTCGCCTAGTCAAGGCTATGGTCTTTCCTGTGGTCATGTATGGATGTGAGAGTCGGACTGTGAAGAAGGCTGAGTGCCGAAGAATTGGTGCTTTTGAACTGTGGTACTGGAGAAGACTCTTGAGAATCCCTTGGACTGCAAGAAGATCCAACCAGTCCATTCTGAAGGAGATCAGCCCTGGGATTTCTTTGAAAGGAATGAGGCTAAAGCTGAAACTCCAGTATTTTGGCCACCTCATGAGAATAATTGACTCTTTGGAAAAGACTCTGATGCTGGGAGTGATTGGGGGCAGGAGGAGAAGAGGACGACCGAGGATGAGATGGCTGGATGGCATCACTGACTTGATGGACGTGAGTCTGAGTGAACTCCGGGAGTTGGTGATGGACAGGGAGGCCTGGCGTGCTGCAATTCATGGGGTCGCGAAAAGTCGGACACGACTGAGCAACTGAACTGAACTGAACTGAAACCATTTATATTAGTTTTAAGGTTACCTTCTCTAGAAAATATTTTTAATCCTTTTGAAATTCTTTACATATCAAGTACAAATCATTTGCTAGATGCTGGGAGCTTGGAAGTATAAAGAACATGAAAATTTACTCATTTTTCTTTGAAGTCTGATAAAATTATAGTGACCAACACAAGCTAAAAAATGTGATAAACTGGGGAGAATAAAAACAAACATTTGTCCATGCCATGACTCTCTTTTCTTGAATTTATTTCAGAATTCTAGATTGGAACTCTACCTTTTGGAATTCACCATTTGAGAAAGGGGAAAAAATATAGAGCAAATATTCTATATTCTGGAATGAATTTCTGATTATAGCTACTCATTGACTCTACATATAAATTTAAGAGTACTTTTTCTGGTATTCAGTTTCTCAGCCATTAAAATGAGAAACTTTGGGATGGATAGTTTCTAAGAATATGTCCTGATTTAAATTGCTTGGAAATATAACTTCTAGTAGGACTATCCCTGTTTTCCTATTTTTGTCAGTCCAAATTATCTTCATAACTCTTATTTCAATTTCTGCTCACTAATGGTTACAGTCTCTAAATATGCTCTTACAGTAGTATATGCCATTATTTTAAGTCCTCAGGGAATCATGTTTACATTATAGAGATCAAGAAACTTTAGTTTGTTTTTTACATAAATATTTTATCATTCGTGGCAGGTTAGTCTGTGGTTGAATTAGATGTCATTAAACAACAACAAAAATAAAATAAGAAAACTAACCTACTTTTTTCTTTACATCTAAATTTCATGAGAGTTTTGGTTTGAGAAAATAAAGCAGATTTCCTGGGACATAATGATGTATGTTAAAACAGTTTTTATGAATTCTATACAATGTGACAAAACTGATGGGTTGACTTTCAAGTATAAATGCAAGCTTACTTATTTGTTCCCCCCCCCCCTTTGCGGGGTGTGTGTGTGTGTGTATGTGTGTGTGTGTGTATTTTAACTTTATAATATTGAGGTTTACCCAAATCCTCAGGACTACAAATCAAAAGGAACAAGCAAAACAAAACACACAGTATAGCCCTGAAGAAACTTAAGATGTTTTGACTTCAATAAATTCTCTTTCATTTATTTTAGTATTCTGTGGATCTTATGGTGAATTGACAATGATGAGCTTCCTTTATTTGCTAATAATTGGAATAGCAGAAAGTTTATACTGGATAAATCATGTTTAAACATTCTATAAATTATATTNCTTCAATAAATTCTCTTTCATTTATTTTAATATTCTGTGGATCTTATGGTGAATTGACAATGATGAGCTTCCTTTATTTGCTAATAATTGGAATAGCAGAAAGTTTATACTGGATAAATCATGTTTAAACATTCTATAAATTATATTCTCTCTTGAAATAGATGAATATGCATAATTGTAAAGACAGTTTTTAATAACTAGCTTAGCATACCACTAGTTGCAAAAATTTTAGTTCTTAAACTGGGATTCTGAACATCAGATTTACATTATCCCACTGAAAATAGGATTTAGAATTTCCAAATAACATAGTAGTTAAGAAATACAATATCTTATCTCCTTTACTTTTCTCAGTAATTTCTCTTTTAGTTGATTCTACTTCAGACTGGAAATTTATCTTTTCACCAGATAAGTTCTTATCTCAGTTGTACTAAACAATCTATTTTATTATTTTAAAAACATGACATGACTTTCCATTTAAACTGTCCTAGCCTATAACATTTATGTGTGATTTTGCTGTATATAGCAGGTTTTCATTTGAGGTACTCTTTAAAACATTGTTTTCTAATATATAATATTTAATAATGGAGTATATATTGATTGATTATATGGAAGGAAATGATTTAATTGCAATTGTTCAGTTAAGTTCAGTCGCTCAGTTGAACTGCAGCATATCAGACCTCCCTATCCAACACCAACTCCCGGAGTCTACCCAAACCCATGTCCAGTGAGTCGGTGATGCCATCCTACCATCTCATCCTCTGTCGTCCCCTTCTCCTCCTGCCCCCAATCCCTCCCAGCATCAGAGTATTTTCAAANATAGGCTTGCAGATGGTCAAATCTTCTCCATGTCCTCACAGGTTACCCCTCAGTCTGTATGTTGTTTCTGTCCTAATATTTTCTAATAAGATCACCAGTAATATGGGATTCAATTCAGTTCAGTTCAGTCACTCAGTCTGAAGAGACCCCATGAATCGCAGCACGCCAGGCCTCCCTGTCCATCAACAACTCCCGGAGTTCACTCAGACTCGTGTCCATTGAGTCAGTGATGCCATCCAGCCATCTCATCCTCTGTCGTCCCCTTCTCCTCCTGCCCCCAGTCCCTCCCAGCATCAGGGTCTTTTCCAATGAGTCAGCTCTTAGCATGAGGTGGCCAAAATACTGGAGTTTCAGCATTGCCATCATTCCTTCCAAGGAAATCCCAGGGCTGATGTCCTTCAGAATGGACTGGTTAGATCTCCTTGCAGTCCAAGGGACTCTGAAGAGTGTTCTCCAACAGCACAGTTCAAAAACATCAATTCTTCGGTGTTCAGCCTTCTTCACAGTCCAACTCTCACATCCATACTTGACATACTGGAAAAACCATGACTTTGACTAGACGGACCTTAGTCGGCGAAGTAATGTCTCTGCTTTTGCATATGCTATCAGGGGCACACAGATGATCTTTTATCACCTTAATTACATCTTTAAAGGCCCCTCTTTAAAACTAATCATATTCTGAGGTCTTGGGTCAAATGCTGAAAGACAGAATTTACATTGAGAGACAAGTAGAGGATATTTTTGTTCAGTTTTATTGAAGAGTTTTTTAGTTATGTAAGTTAAAATAGTATTTGTTTGTGGGAAAGTTGATGCTAACAATATTGTTGAAGGTTGAGAGAAAATATGGAGATGAGTGATCAGCCAGAAGACTCTTAGAAGAGCGTAGGACAGAAACCTTGAGGTTCTCAGCAATGTTGTAACCAGTTGGCAACATAAGATGACCATTGAAGTGGCATTTTCAGATTCTTTGACAAGTTATTTACAACCTCTCCAACAAGAACAAATGTGGAGGAAACAATAAAACCTTTGGTTATAACAACAGTGATGTGGGGGAGGGGTGATGTTCTAAAGCACCCCTGCTGTTCTGGATCTTCTCAGCCCCACCCCATCAGAGCCCCCTTTCTCTCTTAAGGAGCGTTGCCTCAGCTTGCCCTCAGCAGCTGCTTAAATTCAACTGACAGAAGCTCTATGCTTGGGAGTTGACAATTGAAATGCTAGTTTATATCTGGATCCTAACTGTTTGGAGTTTGAAGCTCTGAGGTTCCTCACACATGGAGAGTTACTAAGTGTCAGGGCCTGGATTTGAATGAAGTCTCTGGGTAACAATACCTATCCTGCTACAATGAGCTTTGATTTTAGGAAGCATTCATATCTGAACACTCTTTTGTTTTTCAAAGTTCCTACTAAGTTAAATGAGATGCTAGTAAGTTTATTTTCATTAAGATGGCCCATGGGTAACAGCATCGCTACACCAGCCAGTGAGTTGTGGAAGCTCTGAAGCATCTGGTCCTTGTCTCCACCAGAAGTTTAAGAT
>SJYV01042289.1:169689-251866 GCA_006410875.1 Neotragus pygmaeus | reverse complement strand
GAAGATCTCCTGGAGAAGGAAATGGCACCCCACTCCAGTACTCTTGTCTAGAGAATCCCATGGACAGAGGAGCCTCGTAAGCTACAGTCCATGGAGTCACAAAGAGTTGGACACTACTGAGCGACTTCACTTCACTTCTTCATATGTGTATGTATTTATGTATGTTTTTGCAATTTTTTTCTATGCCATGATTATTACATACAAGTAAGGTTAGCACCAATCCCTAACCAAACACTTTATAAAATAGTGGAGGACTGTTTAACACGACTTTCCTGATTTTAGTTTTATAATATTTTCCTTCATAGGAAATTGCCAAATCCATTGTATAAGCTCCTCCTTATGGCTTTGGAGTAGGATGCAGTATATATGCATGACTTTTTCATTTGAGAATAACTTGAATCAGATTGCTATTATATTTCATGTCTGGTAAACTGAAAAGAGCTCTTAACTTACAATTAGAGGATCAAGTTTGACTTTCAGCTCCATCGTATTGATTGTGTCACCTTTGACAAACCACTTAGTCTCATGAAAGTCTATTTCCTCATCTATAAAACTGTTTTATAATATCTGTATTATATATTTGTTGTGAGGATGATTACACAAGTATGGGGTAAATCTGCCGAGGATGGTTGAAACATGGGAGGCCCTGAAGAGTTTTTATTTCCTTTCCTTTACCTCATTGAATCTGAAAATTAGCAATGAAAACTACTATTTGTGGAATTTGATAATATTTTTTTTAGAGAAGCCTTAGCAATTTCCCTTATGAAAGCTTGAGTTTTATTTCTTAAGTGATTTTCCCAGTCACTGACATAGACTTAAGATTTCTAATGAAATTCAGTGAAATAGCCAACAGTGTACTATCCTTTACCTGTTTTATCTGTTCATATCAAGACATTTTTAGTCCCTCTGTTATAAATTTCACACATAAGAACTCTAAGAATCCCTGCTATTTCTCTTTTTCTCTATCTAAATATATGATACAGCAAAAGAGTTCCTACATTAAACAAAAAAATTATTGAGGAGATTAAAATGTTTGAAACTAAATGGTGATGATATTTACATAACACTGTAAATGTATTAAGTGCTACAGAATTGTACATTTTAAGTTAGTTTGAATGGTGAATTTTATGTGAACTTTACCACAATAAAATGAAAATCAACTAATCAAAATGGGCTTATTGCCTTGACAATGTGCTCGGCACATGGTAAGAGTGGCTCAAAAAATAAGATTACTGTATCATTTACTGTCCAAACTAGTTTGTGTCTTCTAAGACAAATGTTAAAATGTAAAAGGCACAAGGATCCAAAATATATGATGGGATTCTCTGAGGGGAAATGAAATATATTTACATCTTACCTGAAATTTATAATTTTTCATCTGCTCTAATAACAAATGAAGCATCTGTTTTTTAAATTGCTCCTTTCTTCAGGAAGTAATATGTTTGCATGACTCAAAATCAGACAGTGTAAAAGATTTTGATGAAAAATTTTGCTTCTATTTCTTCCTCTCATACTTTTTATACAGATAAATCCTTTATCAGTATTTTTTGTGTATTTTCAGAAAATTTTAATCAACTACAACTAATTGTACACACATAGAAACATATACAAACTCCTCTATATCTTGTCTTGTCTTGGGCAACTTCATTGATGCAAAATGAATTCTTCATTCTTTTTTCAGGTGTAAAATATTCTCGTGTGTGGTTATTATGTGTTTATTTAATTTGACTTCTGTGAGTAGACTCTTAAGTGATATTGATCCTTTACAAACAATGCTATAAGAAAGGTTTATGTAGTTTCATCTTCTTATTCAAGGACAGTATATCAATAGGACAGATTCCAGAGAGTAAGATTTCTGAAACAACTTAATTTTGATACATGTGGTCAAATCCTTCCAGAGAAACAGAGCCAATTTGTAGACTAAGAATAATGTGATTGCAAACTGAGGAAGTCTTGATAGGGTGGCAAATAACAAGCTATGAGAATCTTAATCCTCTGTCCAAGAAAGTTTTGTAAATGAGAAAAAACAAAGATTATTGAAATTAATATTTGTGAGCCTCCTTGGAGTTCAGTGGTAAAGAATCCACTTGCAATGCAAGAACCAGGGGTTCGATCCCTATGTCAGGAAGATCTGGAGGACAGCATAGCAGCCCAGTATTCTTGCCTGGAGAATCCCATGAACAGAGGAGCCTGGCAGGCTACAGTTCATTGCGTCACAAAGAGCTGGACATGACTGAAGCAACTGGGTACACATACATATGGAAAAATCTTGGGGGTTATTTGTAGTACAGTGTAGGATGTAAAGTTCAGAGTCTGTCTTGAGTTAGGCTCATCTGAATATATATGATTTTGTATTTCTATCTTTACATGACTATTGTGAATACATATACTTATTAGACTTTTTAAAAATAATGTATGAATTTGTCTTTCCAACCAGTCTATATTTAGGAGCATTATAAGAAAAACAGAATAAAATAAAACCATTTTGTTACCAATAGAATAAAATAAAACCATTTTGTTATTGTTATGGAATTGAATTGTGTCCTTACAAGATTAGTATACTGAGGTCCTAAACTACAGTGCCTCAGAATGTGACTGCATTTAGAAATAGGGTCTTTAAAGAAAAATAATTAAAATGAGGTGATTAGGATGGCCTAGCAAACTATACAATGGTAGTGGAGTATGTCTTGGAGGCTTCCTGTGAATTCTTTCATTATCAGTTTTACTTAAGGGTTTTCCTTTCAGTGATTATACAACTTAAATGTAGCATCCTAAGAAAGAATTATCAGTTCCTTGCTTATTTCCAAGAAAGCTTTCCTTATAGAGAGACTAATTAGTTACAATGTATTTTCTTCATGTTTTACTATAGGGGTAATGCAGATTAACAGCAAACATTTAAGCTATGATTCATTAGCGGATAATTCATACTTCAGTTTGTGATAGTCATTAATATTAAAGAATCCTTAGTGCAAAGATAGGAATACTACCATTTATACTTTGTCCAATTTTCTATTTTAGCATTTTCTAATTATTAACATGCTACTAAAAATAAAATATGCATATATCTACTGAGATTTCATCAAACATTTCAACTTTAATTGCAAACTTAAGCAACTAAATGCCTTAACAATTCTATGAGAGTCTCTTAATGCTTTATCACCCTAAAAATTAAGCAAATGAAAGTATAATCATTCCAGTTTTGGTCATCTTTCTTTTCTCAAAGAAAGAGTTAATCTGTGGGTTTAAATGTGTTTTCTAAACTCTGTTGTTATTCCTATTTTGACTTAGTTTAGCTATATTGAAATCAAATTGTAAAATACTTAAAGTGTACAATGCAATGATTTCATACATGTATACAGCACAGAGAATCCCCAGTATTGAGTTAACATATACACCACTTCACATACTTATCTCTTAAAAAAAANTAAACTCTGTTGTTATTCCTATTTTGACTTAGTTTAGCTATATTGAAATCAAATTGTAAAATACTTAAAGTGTACAACGCAATGATTTCATACATGTATACAGCACAGAGAAACCCCAGTATTGAGTTAACATATACACCACTTCACATACTTATCTTTTAAAAAATTTTTTTGAATTATATAATTCAGTGTTATCAACCATAGTTACATTAGAGCCTCAGTTCTTACTTATAATTGAAAATTTCTACTCTTTTATCAGTCTCCTAGTCCCCTCACCCACCAGGTGCTAAAAGCCAATCATTCTACTCTCTGTTTATCTGAGCTTGACTTATTTATCATCTCAGTTCTTTAGATTTAACTGGTATATTTTGCACCTAACTAACAAATTAGGGCTTCACAACCAGATTTGTGTGATTGATGGACTTAAAAAAGTCCATGATTGAGAACCTGAGATGTGAACCTTTAGTGTATTCCTAGGTGATTCTTACTCTTTGTTTCTAGATGATCAAGTCTCCTGTGTTATTTAATTTTGCCTATTTCATCAACTACTGTCCAAATTATTACCTCTCATATATCAGCTATATTTTGATTATGCCATTAGTCTTTTTTTTTTAGAGTTGTATACTAGTGTTTTGTGTGTGTGTGTGTGTGTGCGCGCACACACATTCACTGTACGATAGATCTTTGTTGGTCATCCATTTTAAATATAGCAGTGTGTACATGACCTTCTGAAGTTTGATTTCCTTATGTTTGTAGAAAGCCTGCTATGTCTTTTCTTCATGGTAAACAGATAAAGCCAATTTTGCAGGTGCTGGTCTGTGTTGGTCTTATCTGAATTGGTTGATTCTAAAGATTTCAGCCTATTTGTTTTACTAACATTACAACATTTCTTTCTCCTAGTCCCATTAGAACTTCAGTATTGACATATCCTTATTTATTCTTACTAGTAATAAATCAGTTGTCTACATATGTATTATAGTCATATATAGTAACACACAAATAAGTATTGAATGTTTTAACCACTCAAGACCCTATGTTAGGTGTTATGAAATACTGAAAAAATAATCCTTCTTGTATTTCCTATAATCATTAATCTTTAAAAAGAATATGTAATGTATATACATAAATAAATCTAATGCAAAGTAGGAAAAAATATGTGCCATTAGAGAGGTCTAGATAAATCAGAATGATTGTGGGGGGAATTCCATTTATATCGGTATAGAGGGATGTAAGACAATTAGTCAAGAAGAGAGTGTTTGAATAAGCACTCATGAATTAACAGTATTCCATATATAATCCTGGAGGAAAATAATATCTTAGGCCAAGGATACAGTGTGCATAAAGGCACAAAAGTAGAAGGATGGATGCAGATGTTCTTGGGGAGTTTTGTTTAGAGAGAGCAGAAATTTTCTTCCTTCTTTCCTATCTTTCTTTCCATTCATTTATCCATTCAACTTCGAATTGGGGCCTCCTATGAATCAGATTGCATTAGGTACAAGGGCTACTAAAAAGAATAAGAGAAGGGAAAATATAATACTCTTCTTTGAGTGTTTTACTGTCTTATAATAAAAACTAAATCATGATAGCAATATTAAAAGTAATAGATAACAACTTTTATATGTTAAGTATGTCCAAAGTACTTTAGTACTTTTAATTACTTTATTCTTCATAGCAACATCATGGAGTGGTCTTAGTAACTCCACTTTATAGATGGAGAAACTGATGCACAGAAAAGATAAGAAACTTGGTCAGTTTACATAGCTGAGAAATGGCAGATAAAGGATTTAAGCTCAAGAATCTGGCTCCAGAATCTGTGCTTTTAAGCACTGCATTCTACTACTTAATATAGTGAATTGATAGATAAGTCTCTACAGGGAAATACAGACAGACTGTGAGTGGCCTTGAATGACAAGCTAAGAAGCTTGACAAAATAAAAAAAAAAAAACCTCACAATTTTAAAAGATCATTCTGGCAGTAGTGAATAAAATTGATTGAAACGGTGACATTCGGTGGGAAGTGGTGGCTATTGCTTTACTTCAGATGAAAGATGGTGAAGTTTTGAGCTAGAGTGGTAGCTGTGATAATACACAGAAGAGAATTGTATAGGGATAGAATTAATAGAAATTGGATAAGAGAACAAGAGTCAAATGTAATCACAGTGGCATCAGGCTAGAACTCTATACATTGCAAGTGACAGGAAGCCAAATCAAACTTGCTTAAACAAAAATGAGGATTTATTGCTTCACATATTTGAGTCAAGACATTCTGTCTTTTACTGTTTCTCAAATTCACTTTCTCTTATTGGCTTCATCTTCAGGTAGAGTCCATATATATGGTGATGAAGATGGTGCCTGGCCTCCAGAATTACATCATCATAAAGGCCAGAAAATCTCCAACAAAAAGGAGTATCTTAACATATACTTCAGTCAAAAAGTAGAAAATGGTTCTGAATCACTCAGTTTAGGTTAGATGTCCACCCCAAGAACTAGAGTTTGGATCAACCTCTTTTGAAGCCCTTGAACTGAGAGACAGAAAAGAAGGGTTTCCCAAAAAGAGAAAGTATAAGACAGGCAAAAAATAAATGTTTGCCTCAAAAACCAACATTTTGAGCCTAGTGACCCAGAGTGTGATAGTGCCCTTTGTCAGAAATGAGGCATATGAGAAAAAGGTTAATAGGCAGTTTGAGAATGAAAAGAATATTTCAGAGACATGTTAGGTTTAAATGAAGGAAGAACACTTGTGTAGAAATGAGCAACAAAATGTTTGAAACAATGGAACTTGAGTTTAGGAGAAAGATGAATGCTAAATATAAAATATTAGAAGTCAAGTGGGTAGAGAAATGGTTGCTAAAACTGAACTTTATGAGATTAAGAAAAATGATCATAATGTATATAAAAGAAGACACTAAGTGAAAAGCATTCCAAGAAGACAGATGGGTTGCCAGGGTCAAAAGCCACAGCTTCACCAAATAAGGGCTGATAAAAAGCTATTGGTCTTCACCACAAGCATGGAAATTGAAACTGTAATCAAAAATCTTTCAACGAACAAAAGCCCAGGACCAGATGGCTTCACAGGTGAATTCTACGAAAAATTTAGAGAAAAGCTAAAAACCTAGCCTACTCAAGTTCTTCCAGAAAACTGCAGAGGAAGGTAATCTCCCAAACTCATTCTGTGAGGTCACCATCACCCTAATACTGAAACCAAAGATACCACACACACACACACACACATACACACACAACTACAGGTCAGTATCACTGATGAACATAGACACAAAAATCCTCAACAAAATTCTAGCAAACAGAATCCACCAACATATTAAAAAGATTATACATCATGACCAAGTGGACTTTATCCCAGGGATGCAAGGATTCTTCAATATTTGCAAATCAATCAATGTGATACACCATATTAACAAATTAAAAGACAAAAGCCATATGATTATCTCAATAGATGCAGAGAAAACCTTTGACAAAATTCAACACTTATTTATGATTAAAAAATAAAAACCTCTCCAGAAAGCAGGCATAGAAGGAACATACCTCATAGAAGGAACATAATAAAAGCCATATATAATAAACACACAGCAAAAATTATACTCAATGGCAAAAAATTGAAAGCATTCCCCCTAAAGTCAGGAACAAGGCAAGGGTGCCCACTCTTACCAGTACTATTCAGCATAGTTTGGAGGTTTTAGCCACAGCAATCAAAGAAGAAAAAGAAATAAAAGGAATCCAGATTGAAAAAGAAGTAAAACTCTGTTTGCAGATGACATGATCCTCTACATAGAAAATCCTAAAGATAACACCCAAAATTTACCAGAGCTAACCAATGACTATAGTAAAGTTGCAGGATATAAAACTAATATACAAAAATCCTTTGCATTCCTATACATTAACTATGAGAAAGCAGAAAGAGAAATTAAAGAAACAATCCCACTCACCATTGCGATGAAAAGAATAAAATACTTAGGAATAAATACACCTAAAGAAACAACAGACCTATATATAGACAACTATAAAACAAAATACTGATGAAGGAAATCAAAGATGACACAAATAGATGGAGAAATATACCATGTTCATGGATCAAAGAAATCAACATAGTGAAATTGAGTATACTACCCAAAGCAAGCTACAGATTCAAGGCATTCCCTGTCAAGCTATCAACAGTATTTTTCACAGAACTAGAACAAATAATTTCATGATTTGCTGGAAATAAAAAACAAACAAACAAACAAACCTCAAATAGCCAAAGCAATCTTGTAAAAGAAAAATGAAATTGGAGGAATCAACTCACCTGACTTCAGACTATTACTACAAAGCTACAGTCATCGAGACAGTATGGTACTGGCATGAAGACAGAAATATAGATCAATGAAACAAAATAGAAAGCCCAGAGATAAATCCATGCACCTGTGGACACCTTATCTTTGACAAAGGAGGCAAGAAAATACAATGGAGAAAAGACAATCTCTTTAACAAGTGGTGCAGGGGAAACTATTCAACCACCTGTGAAAGAATGAAACTAGAACACTTTCTAACACCAAACACAAAAATAAACTCAAAGTAGACTAAAGATCTAAATGTAAGACCAGAAACTATAAAATTCCTAAAGAAAAACATAGGCAAAACACTCTCTGACATAAATCACAGCAGGATCCTCTATGACCCACCTTCCAGAGTAATGGAAATAAAAGCAAGAATAAACAAATGGGACATAATTAAACTTAAAAGCTTTTGCACAAGGAAGAAGACTATAAGCAAGGTGAAAACGCAGACTTCAGATTGGGAGAAAATAATAGCAAACAAAGCAACTGACAAAGAATTAATCCTAAAAATATACAACCAGCTTATGCAGCTCAATTCCAAAAAATAAATGACCCAATCTCAAAAATATACAACCAGCTTATGCAGCTCAATTCCAAAAAATAAATGACCCAATCAAAAAATGGGTCAAAGAACTAAACAGATATTTCTCCAGAGAAGACATACAGATGGCTAACAAACACATGAGAAGATGTTCAACATCGCTCATTATCAGAAAAATACAAATCAAAACCACAATGAGGTACCATCTCACTCCAGTCCTAATGGTTGCTATCAGAAAGTCTACAAACAATAAATGCTGGAGAAGGTGTGGAGAAAGGGGAACCCTCTTACACTGTTGGTGGGAATGCAAACTAGTATGGCTACTATGGAGAACAGTGTGGGAATTCCTTAAAAAACTGGAAATAGAACTGCCATTTGACCCAGCAATCCCACTGCTGGGCATACACTCCAAGGAAACCAGAATTGAAAGAGACATGTGTATCCCAGTGTTCATTGCAGTGCTGTTTACAATAGCTAGGACGTGGAAGCAACCTGGATGTGCATCAGCAGATGAATGGATAAGAAAGCAATGGTACATATAAACAATGGAATATTACTCAGTTATTAAAAGGGATGCATTTGAATCAGCTCTAATGAGGTGGATGAAACAGGAGCCTATTATACAGAATGAAGTAAGTCAGAAAGAAAAACAGCAATACAGTACATAAATGCATATATATGGAATTTAGAAACATGGTAATGATGACCCTATATGTGAGAAACCAAAAGAGACAGAGATATGAAGAACAGACTTTTGGACTCTGGGAGAAGGTGAGGATGGGAAGATTTGAGAAAATGGTACTGAAACATGTATATTACCATATGTGAAATAGATGACCAGTCCAAGTTCCATGCATGAAACGGGGTAGTCAAAGCTGGTGCACTGGGATAACCCTGCGGGATGGGATGGGGAGGAAGGTGGGAAAGGGGTTTGGGATGGGGACACACGTACACGCATGGCTGATTTATGTCAATGTATGGCAAGAACCACCACAGTATTGTAAAGTAATTAGCCTCCAATTAAAATAAATAAATTAACTTAAAAAAAAGCTATTGGTCTTGATAAACAGCACATCAATGGTGATCACAAAGAGAACAGTTCAGGTAAAATGAAAGCATGTTTTAAAGAATAGGTAAGAGAGAGAATAGAGAGGTCTTAAATTCCTAGACAGGCTACTAAGCAGAAAGCTTTGTGATCATGGAGTAGAGACTTAAAATCTTTAAGCCTCTATTTGTGTGTGTGTGTGTTAATTGCTCAGTTGTGTCCAACTCTTTGCAACCCCATGGACTATAGCCCACCAGGCTCCTCTGTCCATGGGATTTTCCAGGTAGGAATACTGGAGTGGGTTGCCATTTCCTTCTCCAAAGGCTCTATTTCAGTTCAGTCACTCAGTCGTGTACGACTGTTTGTGACCCCATGAATTGCAGCACGCCAGGTCTCCCTGTCCATCACCAACTCGCGGAGTTCACTCAGACTCACATCCATCGAGTTGGTGATACCATCTAGCCATCTCATCCTCTGTTGTCCCCTTCTCCTCCTGCCCCCAATCCCTCCCAGCATCAGAGTCGTTTCCAATGAGTTAAATCTTTGTATGAGGTGGCCAAAGTACTGGAGTTTCAGCTTTAGCATCATTCCTTCCAAAGAACACCCAGGACTGATCTCCTTTAGAATGGACTGGTTAGATCTCCTTGCAGTCCAAGGGACTCTCAAGAGTCTTCTCCAACACCACAGTTCAAAAGCATCAGTTCTTGGTGCTTAGCTTTCTTCACAGTCCAACTCTCACATCCATACATGACCACTGGAAAAACCATAGCCTTGGTTAGATGGACCTTTGTTGGCAAAGTAACGCCTCTGCCTTTCAATATGCTATCTAGGTTGGTCATAACTTTTCTTCCAAGGAGTAAACATCTTTTAATTTCATGGCTGCAATCACCATCTGCAGTGATTTTTGAGCCCCCCCAAAATAAAGTCTAACACTGTTTCCACTGTTTCCCCATCTATTTCCCATGGAGTGATGGGACCGGATGGCTTGATCTTCGTTTTCTGAATGTTGAGCTTTAAGCCAACTTTTTTGCTCTCCTCTTTCACTTTCATAAAGTGGCTTTTTAGTTCCTCTTCACTTTCTGCCATAAGGGTGGTGTCATCTGCATATCTGAGGTTATTGATATTTCTCCTGGCAATCTTGATTCCAGCTTGTGCTGCTTCCAGCTTACTGTTTCTCATTCTTAAATAGAGATTACTATAGTAATTGTATCTCCTGTATAGATTTTACTTGAGGCTATGTTCAAAAGTACTTAACCTAGTGACTGGCAATTACAAGTCCTCAATGAATGTTAGGTCTAAGTGTGTGGATGATAGAATGAGTAAGGAGGACACAACAGCAGCAAAAATTTAGGGTTATTACAAGAATCGTTGCAGTGAAGGAAAGTAAAATGACATATGTGGCAAATTAAAGGTGGCTGTAAATTCTTTGACTTTTCTCCTATTAAGAGTTGGATCCCACTTCCACTTTCTGTCTCAGAATATTTGTCCTGAAGGAATCCAGTCACCACGTAAGAAGTCCCGTTATCCTGTGACTGCTGTCTGTGAGGAAACCATGAGGATAGTGTGTTTTAAGAGAGAAGCCAGACCAGAAATGTGTGTGATCAGGACTATAGTCCCAACCTGACTCAAATGACACAAAGACCCTGAGTGAATATTGCACACTAGAACTCAATCAACTCACAGAACCATGAGTGATAAGAATAAATTATTATTTTAAAACTCTATGGTTTTTTCATAGCAAAAGATAAAGACAACAAACATCACTTGTGGGAATTACAAAGTATAGGGAAGATGTTATTTTTTGTGGTGTTGTGGTTTGATTTTGTTTAGAAAATAGGCCTAAGATTGACGTAGGCTGAGGATTTGTATTCCAAAGAAAAATAAACTGAAGTTGCAAGAAAGGCATCAGAGAATAAATGTAGCAAGGACCTAAAGGGATGATAGAAAAATGTATTCAATATCGTGGTAGGAGGAGTTTACCTTGGTGAGCATATTGTACACCTCTTCCTCTGAGAAGGAGAAAATGAGAAGAGAGAAAGCAAAGTGTGAGGTGCAGAGTACGGGTATGAGAGAGATCTATGTAGGTAATAAATTTTCTTTATTTATTTTAGACTTAATGCCCAAATACATCTGTCATTACATTTTTTGTAGATGTTAGAGACTTCTAAGGCTGCCTTATCTTTCTTCTCCTGGGTTCTGGTGATTGGAATCACAGTGAGGTTAATCAGGGGGCATGAAAACCAACTGACTGGCTTAGACCACAGCAGAAGTTGGATCATTTATGACCAGGCCCCCTTT
Source organism: Neotragus pygmaeus (assembly GCA_006410875.1). Classification (NCBI taxonomy): domain Eukaryota; kingdom Metazoa; phylum Chordata; class Mammalia; order Artiodactyla; family Bovidae; genus Neotragus; species Neotragus pygmaeus. Next base: position 240,227 of record SJYV01042289.1, on the reverse strand, counting down.
TGCTCCAGGAATTCTGACTGCTGCTATAGTTACTTTCTTTTCCCTTAAGGCACAAAAACATTATAAACTATAGCACATAAAGATTGCTCTGACACAGATATTTCATTCCTTTTCATTGAGGTGAAATGAAAAAAATAAGAGTAGATATGGAGTGCTGCTTTGGCCAATCTTCCAATTTATCTTTTCCAGTGTGTCATGTAAACACTTCTCACTTAATGCACCGCACAGGCATCATCCTGGTAGGTTTAGTTTTATTGTGCCAAAAGTAATTTTCAAAGGTCATCCTCTAATAGATGAAAGCTTGTAGGTTCATGCAATTTATGTTCATTTTAGATACTATTGTATAACATTTAGGAACTATCAACTTTCATTCTCTAAATGTTTGGTCTAATAATTTTAAAAGAAAAAATATGTTATCAGTCTTTCAGGAGCATATACCCTTGTGAAAAAGTCATATTGAAATATGGATTGAAAAATGCAAACTCTTCTACTTGCTTTACTTTAGTAAGTTTTTATTCATCTCAGTCACACTTTACTAGACTTAAGTTAGTGAGGGGGAAAGCATTAACCAAGATTAAAAATACAAAGTGAAAGTGAAAGTGAAGTCGCTCAGTCGTGTCCGACTCGTTGCTACCGCGTGGACTGTAGCCCACAAAGCTCCTCTGTCCGTGGGATTCTCTAGGCAAGAGTACTGGAGTGAGTCGCCATTTCCTTCTCCAGGGGATCTTCCCGACCCAAGGATTGAACCCAGGTCTCCCGCATTGCAGGCAGACGCTTTAACCTCTGAGCCACCAATACAATGCTCTCTTTAAAATATACACAGAGACCTATGAGATATAATCTCTTGGACTACTTCACAGTTGTTTGTTAAGGTATAGTCACCATGAATAAACATTTTGGTCTAAATAAAAGTATTCTTTATCTTGTTATTCATATGTTTGAGGTCATAAAGTTCCTGAGACTTTTAGCCCCTTTGCTGTGATGACAGTTTCTGTTGTCACACCCTCGTTCATCAAGATTTCACAATTCCCTCTTCTTTCGTATCTCTAGTTGTTTCTTCTTAAATGGATCTTTCCTATCAGCCTGAAAACAGACATTTTACAGGCTGTTTTCATCACCCTTAGAAAATAAACACACAAGACAAAAATCAAACAGATCTTTCAGTGTTGGTTTGCACTGTGACACTGCCCTTTTTTTTTTTTAATCCTCTCTAATCTTCCAGATATCTTGAAGAAATTTTCATACTTACTTTGTCCATTTTGAGGCCTTTGAATCACTCCTCCCACTATGATCTAATTTACACTTTTGCTACTGAATGAAAGTTGCTTTTGCATTGCAGAGGGGAGACAGGAATATCTTAGCTCTCATAAGGGTCAATAGGGGACATTCCAATGTCTCTTTTCAATTCTTAACCTTTCAGACTGCTCTGAATCTCTCATCATTTGGATTGTAAAGCATTCTTCATTATTTCTCTTTCTGCTTCACCACTCAAGTCCATACTTTTTCCTCGAGTGTTTCCCCTCCACACTCATGCACACGCACAAAAATGTGGTTTTCTGCTTTCACCTCTGCCTGGGGGAGCTCTGTATCTCCTATGTTGTCACCTACCATGGATATCCTGGAAGTCACCTGAACCTGTCTCTTTGGTGCTTACTGAATATTTACCTACTTGAATACTCCCAGGTACCTCAGTTCCAGTTGAATAAATGTCTTTGTCCCTTCCATCTATGTATACTCAAACTTCATACTCTTTCTCAATATATTCTCTCCATTAATGGGTCATTGATTCACTTAACTGCACAGCTAGCAATCTAGATATTAACAGTAGGTTGAAAATTCTAGTAATCCAACCATTTGGACTACAAATCCATATTGTTCATACTTTTCCTTTTCCTTATCTAATCAGGAATATATGTTCCATCAATTTACTTCAAAGTGACTCTAAATCTGTTAATTATTCTCCATTTTTAACTTCCACTGCCATAATTCAGAACCTCTTGATTGCTTATTTAAATTGCTGCAAAATCATGTTAATTAGTTCTTTTGAATCTGTTTGTTGCATTCTTAAGGTTTTCCAAATATTGACATTAGATTGTCTTTAAGAACAGAGACCTGTGAGCAAAACATCTATTGTTTGCCTCTTTCTATATAGTGCAATATTTCTTTTTTTTTTTCATTTTTTTAACTTAGATTCATGTCGATGTATGGCAAAACCAATACAGTATTGTAAAGTAGAATATAGTACAATATTTCTTTTCAGTAATATGGCGTTTGTGCCCTGTATCTCCAGCTTTAACATAGCCATCCTTAGCTTCCCTACAAGACTTCGACCTATCTAGACATCCTACAGTTGAACTTGTATGAGTGACTTGCTAGCTCAGGAATAAGTTTTGCCCTTTAATGATGCAGGTAATGATCCCAAGGGGCTTTGCAGGTGGCTCAATAGTAAAGAATTCACCTGCCAAGCAGGAGACATGAGTTTGATCCCTGGGTCAGGAAGATCCTCTGCAGAAGAAAATGGCTACTCACTCAAGTGTGTCTTACCTGGGAAATCCCATGGACAGAGGGGCTTGGCAAGCTACAGTCCATGGGGTTGCAAAGAAGTCAGACATGACTTAGCAGCTAGAGAACAGCAGAAGTGATCCCAGTGTAAATGTCTTACTCTTCTCCTTTAAAGGTATCTCACTCATCCTTCAAATGTCACCTGCTCTACTTACTACCATTCCTTTGCCATTAGAACAAAATAAATTGCTTCTTTTCTCTGTATATTATGAATAGTTCTATTTTGCTAATAATCACATTGTATTAGTTACAGGCCTTTTTTAATCTATTTGAACCTCTTGATTTTGTATTTTAGCTTTTTTAAAGATATAGACTAGATATTTAAATATTTAATGAATTAATGAATGAATGATAGATAAATGAGTAAAGTGAGATGTGAGTTTCCTTCTGTGCCTCAGCTTCATTCATTTCCATGTACACGGAACATTTCAGTCAGGTCTGTCATGACTCTTCTCTCTGTGATGGCACTGAGAAAATCTGTAAGGCTCCCAATAAGAATGTTATCACCTGCTGACTCTGTTGTATCAACTATTGGGAAATGATGAAAAAATAATAATTAATATTTTTAAGGAGTTTGCAATTTTCAAAGTTTTCCCCTAAATATTAGCTCAGTTTTGCAACAACTCTGTAAATTAGACACTTTTACAGGAGGCGCTCTAAAGTTAAAACACTTGTTTAACAGAATAACAGGCAGAGAGTGACAGAACTTAGAAATCAACCAGGATTTGACACTAAAACCTGCTATTACATGTCCTATAGATTCAGGCTAATTGGATTTAAATCCAAGTTCCCACATTTAGTAGCTCTGTGCCTCCTTTCTTCACTCATAAAATCAGGTAGTATTGTTTCCAACATAAGAGGTGCCTAATGAATGATAAATGAATTTAATATATCCACAACTCTCAGCAGACTATCTACCACTTAGTTAAGAGTCTACAAGTATAAATTATTATCATTCCATAGATTTTTCCCTGGTAAAGAGGGACTGGGCTGGTATCAGCTAGAATCTTTCTCTCTTTCTCCTCCTACCCTTCTCTCAACAATTAGTTTAAGATGCTAAATTCAATAGAGTGTGTGAGTTTGATAGCATCACAGAAAATAATAAAATAACAGAAGTCAAGTGGACACATGGTTAGAAGGCCAATTGAAGACAGAAAGCCAGCTTAGCGGCTCCTGTGAGAGAGGTGGGGTGGTGGGTGAAAAAATAACCAAGGTCGGAAAGCCCCCACAGCCAGCGCTCTGTCAAAAATTAACCACATTGTTTCCACATTGTTTGCTCATGCCTCACAAGATAAGAAAGTAGTAAAAAAAAAAAAGGATCTTGTAAAACTGCAACTGACGGCTTTTTGCACAATTCAAACTGTCCAATAACACTTTGCCAAATACCCTAAACTTGTTCCGCCCTAGCCTAAAGATATAAAATAGTTGTTTCACGGGGATTCGGGGCCTTCACCCTTCCACCCGTCCATCTGTTACGTGGAGGCCCGGATCCGGATTCGTGAATAAAGCAATTGCTACTTGGATGGTCTCGCTGGTGGTTCCTTTGTNAAAAAAAAAAAAGGATCTTGTAAAACTGCAACTGACGGCTTTTTGCACAATTCAAACTGTCCAATAACACTTTGCCAAATACCCTAAACTTGTTCCGCCCTAGCCTAAAGATATAAAATAGTTGTTTCACGGGGATTCGGGGCCTTCACCCTTCCACCCGTCCATCTGTTACGTGGAGGCCCGGATCCGGATTCGTGAATAAAGCAATTGCTACTTGGATGGTCTCGCTGGTGGTTCCTTTGCGGCAGTCGGTCCCTAACACAATCACTTCCATATTGACGGTTTCTAGATATCCTGACCCAAGTTAATCATGATTTAATCTCACAGTACTCTCAAAAGAGACTATGAGCAACTGTTTTGGGTTGAATTATGCCCTCTCCTCCATAAATTGATATGTTGAAGCCACAGACCCCAGTGTTACTGAACTCAGGTTTGGCTGCTTGTCACAGAGGCGCCAGCAGGAGAGAACCTCCCTGCTAATGCAGGAGATGTAAGAGATGCGGATTCAATCCCTGGGTTAGGAAGATCCCCTGGAGAAGGACATGGCGACTCACTCCAGTATTCTTGTTTAGAGAATCCCATGGACGTAGGAGCCTGGCAGGCTACAGGCCATAGGGTTGCAAAGAGTTGGACATGACTGAGCGACTTAGCATTCACGCACACTCAAAGATCAATGATTTGTGAGGCAAGTGTCAGTAGAAAGTAAAGGTACTTTAATCAGAAAAGATAGCAGTCTGAGGAGAAGTAGATTTGTGTCCAGGGACCAACTCTGAAGATTCTGCTCAGTCGTAACAGTTTCTGAAGTGAAAAATGGAGGAAAGAATCACTGAAGCAGGAGGTTGGGTTCTGCATTGTTCTCCATTGAATGAAAATTGACTTATTCTATTTTCCGAAGCTATCTTTCCTGTGGGCTCTGCCTGCAGGTCCTTTGGGGGCTATTGGGAGTAGAGAGCTAATTGTTTCTTAACTATTTGATTCTTCATTCTTACTTTTTTTTATCTTGGAAAACAAGCAACAGATTAGGCATAGTGTGCATTCGGGAGAGCACAGTCAGGTGTTAGGTTAAATTGCCTAAAGATCTCATTCCTATAATTAGGTTCTTTTAAGATTAGAGGATAGGGAGGCCTGGTGTGCTGCGATTCATGGGGTTGCAAAGAGTCGGACACAACTGAGCGACTGAACTGAACTGAAGGTTAGAGGGGAACAGAAATGGGCAAACAGAAAAGGAGCAAAAGAGCTGATTTCACCGGTACCTCAGATTATGAGAATTTGGAATGGGCCTTTAAAGGAGCAATTAAGACAAAGTGTTAGGGAAGGCCCTAATCCGATCTGACTGGTGTCCTATTAGAGGAAAGTTGGTACAAGGAAACATCAGGGATGGCTTCACCCAGAGGAAAGACCTTGCAAAGACATAGAAAGAAGGTAGCGACCTGCAAGCCCAAGAGAGAGCCCTCAGAAGAGCCAAACATGGTGACACCTTGATCTTAGACTTCCAGTCTCCAGAGCTACGAGAAAATGGATTTCTGTTGTGTGAATTACCCAGTCTGTGGCTTTGTTGTGACAGCCCTGTTAAACTAATGCAGAACTCTGGCTCATCATCCAGCCCACAGTTTGCTTAGCTAGAAACAGAATCATGTGACTTCCTTCTGATCTCATAGATTCTGCTAGAGCCATAAAAATGGCTATAAACCTCAGGGACTGAATTTGTGCTTCTGCATTAAATTAATTCAAATACAGAAGGAAATTACGAATGTCAGGAACCTACTGTGTGAAGAACTAGTACTCATTACAATCAGGTTTCAACCCAGGAAGTGTTCAATTTTGTCTGGATTAAGCTTCAATCAATGGGTTCCTGTCTACTAATTGGTTTAAGAAATAGTTTCCTTAGACTTTGGGGAAATTTTCATGAGAAATGAGGCCTTTTGTTAAATGTTAATGACTCTGGTTTGAGTCTATGGAAGCTATAAAAGGGTCAGTGGTATCAACAATTTATAAAAGAATAGCTGAACTTTTTAAATACTTATAATATTAATACATGACATCACTGTTGCATGGTGAACTTCCCCAAAGTTCTTTCATTTCTTATATTTGAGATTTTATGAGGAAAAGCAAAATCCTAGTAAGATAGAATCTAACATTTTTAGTACTTTAAAGAAAGAAGTAAAAACTTCAGATAACAAATCTGCTTTTCTGCAATTATTTTTATCATATGAAAGACAGAAGACAAAAGATAAAGCAGGAATTGATGGTGGTGTCAGTGTGGTAAAAAAATGCTCTTGAGTAAGCATTGAACTACTGTACAATTTTCTTGAGAGGACCAGTCGTCTTTCAAATGAGATATTATCTGCTGTCACTTCCAAGAAAAATATAGCACCTGCCTCTGGATGTTTCTTCTACTTTGAGCAGTGTTCCTTGGTGAGACCTGAAAGGTTGGCCAGCAGAGACAAACAATTTGCCTTTGTTTCTTGGGTCAGCAGACCCTGAACTCACATTCTTTCAAATTCAAAGTGGAAGTGCTATTGTCTAGTTTGCTGAGTTCGTCTATTGTGCAGACTTCTGCTTTCATTGCAGAGTGAAAGACCATATTCAGAAGCAACTTTACAGGAAGCTACTCTAAAATATACATGTAGCCATTACTTATTGAATGCACTGTTCTGAGCTCTATGCTCTGTCCTAGTTTCTGTGTGCTTATTATTTCAGTTTTCCTGCAAGTTAGAAGCTAATCTCATAGCACATAATTCACTTGCTAACTAATTCAATAAACATTATTAATGCAACATGTTTTATATGTGTGCCAGGCACAATCCTAGAGATAAAAAGAAGAACAAGATAAAAGCCCTAAAAGAAAATACAGTCTAGACTTTAACTGTTTGATAGTGTATGCTGGCTGCATGTGGATTTTTAAATTTAAACTAATGAAAATAAAATAAATAATTAATTCCCTCAATCACATTAGCCATTTTTCAAGTGCTTAGTAGTCACATATGACAATGGCTGCCCTACTGGACAGAAGAATATTTTCATCTTTGTCAAAATTTCTGTTCTGGTCTAATCTTTAGACCAGAACAGAACTTTTGCATTTCTGATAAATTTGCATGTTCTGATAAAGCATAGTTTAATTGTTTACTATGGCAATACTATGGATAACCTAGTTTAGCCATATTTGGAGAAAAGTAATTGATGAATATACATAAAAAGGAAGTATATTTTTTCACTATTATTCTTTTCAACAACAAAATCTCATTTATAGTGGCCATCTGGAGATGTCATGGTTTACTATAATACACTGCAGAGTGTGGCATCCTGGATCCCTAGGGCTTCAGAAAGATGGACATTAGTGATCAACACAATTACAGAATTATACAAAATGTTATAGGTGTTTTTTCAAGATCAAGAATGCCTGTCAGGGTTAGCAAAGAAATCTATACAAGGTGCTCTTAGGCAGAGCCACCATTCCAAAGGGTAAGAGAATTAAAAAAATAATAATAATAAATGTGAGGACAAAGCTAGGCTTGAGAACAAGATGAGAGCAGTGGCAATTCAGATGGGTTTCATTGAACAGATAGAAACATTTCTGCCTTTTCTAAATATTTTTACTATTAGAGTTTTAAGTGACTGCTATGCCACTCTTTTCAGAATAAGGCGGGCAATTGCAGGCTGTATGGGGTTGTAGTTAAGATTAATGTAGTAACTGCAGAATAATGGTTAAATGCTTCTATGGTACTTGTAATTAATTTTGTAATAAATTGTTGTAGTTAGTTATTTGCTTTCTATGCCTTTCTGATTATAAACCTTTGAATTCATTACTTGAAGATCTAAATGTTAAGTCATGTTGTGCTGAAAATGACTGAACATTATCAATATCAAACCTTGATTTTTGCTTTTGCTTTTTAGCTGGTAGTTTCTGTGAAATCTCTTCTGATGGAAATATATACACAGTACAGGTGGGAGGGGGGTTCGTGAATGAAGTTGAATTCAGGGTGGCTTTCTGTTATAGGCAGTTAGAATTTTCTTGTCTTTGTGAAAGCACTGCTGGTAAAGAAGAAAATGAATTTTAAAAAAACTGGTCACAAAAGCGAGCAGTCTGTGGCAGTTACCAAAGGCAAGATTATAGGTGAATGAAAGGAGGAAAATCAGATAAAAATGAGAGGTAGAGTTAGTAATGAAAAGGATGAAAAAAGCTGTAAATCTTAGTTCTCTTCATGTAGATAGATGCCAGCAGCTGGTAGTTTGCTATTTTCTATTAAGATTTTTCCTGAGTGTATAGTCTCTATTAAGCAGTGGTTCTTTACTAAGAATAAATATTTGGATTACCTATGGAGCAATAAAATAAATTAACATAAATAAATGCATATGTAGATATATATCTTCATCTCACAGCAACAAGATATCCATGTAGTGTATCTTTTGTTTAGATGTTAGCCCACATCTCCTCAGGCTGAAAAACAAGGCTGTTTCCCTGGTTACCTTAACAAGGAAGACTTACTGTCTGAGGAGTGCAGAAGAGCTGACATCAAGCTTTTGTGTTAATGTGTGGATACATGTGAGATGAGATTTTGCAATAAGCTTTGCAAACTACTGCATGGTACCAGTGTGATTCAAACATGCTCACTTTTTAAAGAATTTCTAATTAGGCCTAGGATTAGGTGAGCAAATCACTCTTCCTGAGATGGCAGCCATGAACCTGAAACTCTGAAGTAATGAAAGAAAAAATATTTGAGCAATTCATTTGCCCATCAGCATTTTGTATACCAGTTTGGAGACAGAAAAATACTTTGAAGATTATCTTCATAGTTTGAAAATGCACAAACTCTGGACTCTGGATGCTTCTTATGATCACTTCCTTTCTATTGTGAGCTTTTATTCAATTTTACAATTTTCAAGTATCAAGACAAGAGGACTCAATATCTTCTTTCACTATCTCTCTTTCCTAAATGTGGACATCTGTTTGCTATTATTACTTCTGTTAACTCTAAGTTATTTTAACTAATTTTCTCACCATCTTTGTAAGTTTATCATAAAAATACTAGTCTTTCTCACCTGGTATATGCCACATTTGGAGATAATACAAATATTTAGCTAAGTCTTATATGCATATATCTGCAGCTAGTTCTCTTCTTTAAACACTGTTCAAGACTCTTTAGAGCATAATGGAACACCTCTTGGCTTGTATTTATGTCAATATTATTTTTAGTTACACTACTTAAAATAATCTCATGTCTTTCCCTTATGTTTCTTCTAAAATTTACACTCTCTCAATCTTTAATCTTAAGATTTTAACGGCTCATATTCACTAACATAATTTATCAGTAAGTAGACAAACAGACTACAGTGACTCTTATAACAATATATTACAGGATGACACCCACCTATGGGTTTAAATAAATGATTATTTTTCATAATTTTATGCCTCAGTAAGAGATCAGCCCTGGGATTTCTTTGGAAGGAATGATGCTAAAGCTGAAACTCCAGTACTTTGGCCACCTCATGCGAAGAGTTGACTCACTGGAAAAGACTCTGATGCTGGGAGGGATTGGGGGCAGGAGGAGGAGGGGACAACAGAGGATGAGATGGCTGGATGGCATCACGGACTCAGTGGACCTGAGTCTGAGTGAACTCGGGAGTTGGTGATGGACAGGGAGGCCTGGTGTGCTGCGATTCACGGGGTCACAAGGAATAGGACATGACTGAGAGACTGAACTGAACTGAACTGAATCTCTAAACATACCTTAGTGTACAATAGGGCTAAAAAGAGAAGAAACAAAATAACGTTTTCTTCTTTCTATATTTTTGTCAATTTATACAAATTTTTCTGACATCTTTCTTATAACACAAAATTACAGAATTAAAACTAAAAGTTTTGGCATATGTCATGCTACATATAAGCACCTTTATTATTAATTTGCTATTTATGGTATTTGTTCTAAATTTAAATTTGAAGATTACACCAATGATATTATATTATTAATATAAAAAAGTAGTTACTATCTAAAAATTAAAAAGACAATAACAGAAGTAAGAACCAAATTCATGAGCTTCACGCTCTTTACTGAGTTGTCAATCAATTGGGAGGAGATCCATAAAGCAGATCATAGGAGGAAATAGTCCCTTTATTCCCTTTGGATTTTTTACTTTTATGTTTCTTTATTAAATATAGCCAAAAAAATCCATATTTATACAAATACACAGGGAGGCATGTCACATTGCAAGAGAGAGACAGACCTGATACATATAAGGCACTCAATAAGTATTCACTGAATTAACAAATAGACGATATTATGGAAGTGTCTATGAAAATGTAAATGATCAGACTTGTATATCAACCACAATAATGAAACCATTTTTTAAATAGAATGAATTTCTATTAGCCAAATTGAAAAATGGAGTATCTTACTGAAATGCTTTAAAAGGAAAGATAATGTATGAACTTTAAAATACTGAATTCAAAATATTAAAATGCAGTGCTTTTTGTTACCCATAGCACACTTACAGCTTTTCTATTATCTCTGAATTTCCACTTAACTTTTGGTCCATTTACTAAGGTATGCAATTAAAGACACCAAACTCCAAACCAATCTATTTTTATACTTTTTAGTGATTCTGTAGAGGTTTAATTGTAAAAAGAGTTTAGATTAATGGGTAACTTGTAATTGGAGAATTGTCTGTGGATTTTAATTATCCTTACCAATGCTGATTCCCATTATAATAGATAATTGGAGGAGGGATGTCTTAGAAATATGTGGAAAAACTCCAGAGATTCTATTTGGCAGCAAGCTAAATATGAATCAACAGTGTTACATGACCATTAAATGACTAAATTTACCTTAATTTGCATTAATAAACTTTAGAGAAAAGAATACAGATGATTGTTACTCCACTTTTCACTACACATGTCAGACCATCCCTAGAGAATTTGCATGAGTTTTGAAGAATGGACCATATAACCAGAAGAAAGTCAGAAAGTAAATGCATCTGAATTTATATGAAATATAATTGAAGTAATTAATCTTAAAGGAAAGACTTAAGGTAGATAACTGTCCTTTAATATGACAGAGGGAGTAAATGTATTATTGCAGTTTAAGAAGGAAGAACAAGGACTAGTGGGGGATATTTAAAAAGAGTGTAAATGAAGATCTTTGACATGTTGAGCTGTCCAAANTGAACATTGGGGTACATGTGTCTCTTTCAATTCTGGTTTCCTCGGTGTGTATGCCCAGCAGTGGGATTGCTGGGTCATAAGGCAGTTCTATTTCCAATTTTTTAAGGAATCTCCACACTGTTTTCCATAGTGGCTGTACTAGTTTGCATTCCCACCAACAGTGTAAGTGAGTTCAAGTAGGTTTTGTCTGAGCCAAATTATACTGGTGACTAAAAGAAAACAGCAGACAATCAGTGCTAAATATGTCCTCTCTGGATGACTGCAGTGAATCCCAGGGCTTTGGTTCTCACCTTTATGCGAAAGACCTCCCCAATTTATATTGCTATCTTTTATCTCTCCAGTGAACCCCAAAGCTGTATATCCAATAGGACACTGTACATCTCCACCTGGATATTCTACAAGATTGTTATATTCTACCTGTTCCGGGATGACTTCATTGTTTTATATCTCCCCACACCTCATTCCTCTCTCCTGTACCAGCCAGGATGCTTTCATTTCAAGGAACAAAAGCCCCAGCTGAACAGGCTGTTTAAACAATAAAGGAGATCTATTGGCTCAGAAGTAGTTAGAACTATAGACTTGGGAAAAGCTGATTTGGTTCTCTTTCTTTAGGATTTTTTGGCTCTGTGTTTCTTTGAGAATCAGCTTTGTTCCTAAAGAGGCTTCTTTGAAAGTTACACAATAGTCACAATAGTTCTAGGTTTTATTTCTTCATTCAAATTGTCCAAAAAAAAAAAAAAAAGTCAAATCTTTTAAAGAGTTCTTTCCATAGAGCAAGAGACTTTTCTCCAAAGCCCTAAAAAACTTCTTAGCCAAGGGGAAGTGGCTGACTGTTTCCCTTACTAGTAGCTAACACCAAGTTTTTCAACTTGTCAGGATCCATGCCTTGAACTGTGGGAAAGCAATCTCATCCACTCACAAGACTACTGTGTAACAATGAATAATAAATCAGATATCAAGGGGAAAACTGCAATGTCCACATATTTTATATTTTCCCCTTGTTTAGAGATTGGTTACCAAAAGTATTACATTGAGTAAGCATAAATGAAAACATTTATTTCAATCTCAAGATAGATAACAATCTTAAGAAACTCAGTTTGAGGAAATATAGTCTGACATGTCAGAAACTTGACAGTTTATCAACCATGTGCTTCTTCTTTCTATCTGTTCCTTCATTTCTCTCATCTCAGCTTAACTCTACATTTCTGTTTTATTTTCCTGCTACTCTCAGGAGTTACCTTTCTATATTTCTTTAACAGAAGATACACAACCAAAAATGACTATAAGCTAGTAGTTTAAAAAGTCTTACATCCCACCCCCCGTACATATAACTATGGCTAGCCACACTTTTGATGTCTTAATCTCCAGTTCCAGAAATGAAAATGATGACTGGTCTGTCCATTTACAGTGGGTGTTAGTTGTGGGAGATACTGTTGTGTCATGTCATATATGAGTTCCTATTCAGAGGTGACAAAGGAGGCATATGAACAGGAAAAAACATGACATATTTGTGTATATATTTTTAATTTAGAAAATAGAACCACCTGTTTTTCAAGTTAGAAGCCTGGGAATAAATTTTAATTCATCCCAGTCCTTACAGCTTCATCTTTCCTGAGGCCGGTAATATAATAGCTACTTTAAAATGTACTAGCTCTTAAGCAATCTGTAAGTGTATATATCTCATTTCATTCTCTCAACAAACTTATGAGAAATGCACTAATATGTTAATTTTTTAGGAGCCCAAAGTGAGGCCCAATAAGGTTTAATAGAGTTGACAGATGGCAAACCTGATATTGTATCCCAGATCAGTCTAATTCCAAAACCCCAACTTTTTTCACTGTTCACACCATCTGTACATGAATTTTGGGAGAAGGCAGATCTGAGTTTGAATTTTGGCTTTCACTTATTGGTCATGTATCACTTACTGACCTCTGTGAACCTCAATTCCATTTTCTATAAAAATCCAAGGACAACAGGGAGCCCTTCAAGAGTGCTTAAAATAAAAACTGAAAAATTAGCCATGTGCTTGGCAAATAGGGTATCAACAAAAAGCTATTTTCTGTTTCATCTAATCAATGGAATAATATTTTGGGGAAAATATATTGGAATTGAGAGAGCAGACAATCATGGTTTAAATCAGGTAGGTACCACTTAGTAGCTTTTTAGCCATAAGCATGTTGACTAACTTATATGATTTTTAATTTTCTCACCTTTGAAAGCAAGTAAGTACTATTCTTTTAAAATGAGTGTGACAACTAAATGGGACAATATACAGAAATTTTAGTCACCCAGCCTAATTTTAGTATAGAGATGAGACTGAGGTGTTTGCATGTAGTAAATACATGGTAAGTAATAACTATTCATAGAAATTAAAAAAATAGGTTCTTTTTAAGAGTATATATCTAGGGGCCGAGGTATTTATCATTGTTCAGTCACTAGGTCATGTCCAACTCTTTGTGACCCCATGGACTGCAGCACACCAGGTTCCTCTGCCCTTCACTATCTCCCAGAGTTTGCTCAAATTCATTACAGAATTTAAAAATAAACCTCTGTTCTTTACTCATTTTATCTTACTAAAAATTAAAATGTGTTTTATTCATCATGCTATGGTGATCCATATTCTAGGATAGATGATTTGCATTTGTATCTGTGAAATATCTTGCAAGAATTGTTACTATCACTATTGTTCTATTCATTTTTGTTTTTATCTTTTTTCTATCATTTTAGACATGAAAAACTGAGAGAACATGTAATTTATTCAATAACATTAAGCTGAGTGACAAAGTAAGACTCCTTGAACATTGCTGCTTCTCAAACTATATTTTGTATATTAAAATAACTCAGTGGTACTTTGGGCAACAGGCAGAAGGTAGTCTATAAAATTGTCAATTTATTATGTCACTATACCTTGCTATAGTAGCATTGAGATTTGTTTTTGTTTTGTGTGTGTGTGAGAGAGAACAGCAGATATTGATTTCAGAAAGATTATATTTTTTCTCTATGTTCACACTAGATTTAGGACAATTAGATAAAGAAATAAATGTTGTATTGACTTTTTGCAACTATGCCTTGGTGTTCTAGTAAACAAATAACAATGTTAATTATCAATCATAAACAGCAGCAGTTTTAAAAATATCAAAAAATATGATTCCAGTTTGTCACTCATCCAGCCTGGTATTTCTCATGATGTGCTCAGTATGTAGGTTAAATAAACAGGGTGACAGCAGACAGCCCTCTTGTACTCACTTCTCAGGCTTGAACCAGTCAGTAGTTCCATACAGGGTGCTAACCTTTGCTTCTAGACCAGTAGACAGGATTCTCAAAAGACAGGTAAGATAGTCTGGGTATTCCCATCTCTTTAAGAGCTTTCCACAGTTTGTTATGATCCACACAGTGCAAGACTTTAGCATAGTCAATGAAACAGAAGTAGATGTTTTTCTGCAATTCCCTTGCCTTCTCTATGATCTAGTGAATGTTGGCAATTTGATCTCTAGTTCCTCTTCCTTTTTCAAACCCAGCTTGGACATCTGGAAGTTCTAGGTTTTCATAATGCTGAAGCCTAGCATGCAGGATTTTAAACATGACCTTTCTAGCAAGGGAGATGAATGTAATTGGTAAAAGAGGTTACATCTTCTATTCAAGCAGACAGTAAACCGCATTGACTGTTGACTCTTGGTTCAAAGACAAAATTATTNTAATGCTGAAGCCTAGCATGCAGGATTTTAAACATGACCTCTCTAGCAAGGGAGATGAATGTAATTGGTAAAAGAGGTTACATCTTCTATTCAAGCAGACAGTAAACCGCATTGACTGTTGACTCTTGGTTCAAAGACAAAATTATTTGGGTTTCATAAAGTCACAACAGAAAGTGACAAGAACTGAAAAAAAAAAAAAAAAAATAGTTTTTTTTTTTTTAAATAAAGATGGTGATTTTCTAACTGATTAAAGACTTATAATTGTTGTTCATTTTTAGGAGACAAACATAGCATTTGGAAGATTATTAAAAAAAATTCAGACCTACCTCACTATTGCTGTTGGAAAAATGGGAATATTCTGGAAGTGTTGTAGTCTGGGTCTGGCAGCCTAGAGCTTTCAGTCATAAGTTTTTAATGGGATATTGGTGGAACCTCCAGAATTATTAACTGGCAACTCTCCAAAAGACCACAGGGGGCAAAATGACTTTTCATCTTGCAAAATTAAGTTCATTGAATTTCTATATTAAAGTTGAGTACCACTTTAACAGAACCATAATTTTGCTTCAAAATGGGAAATGTTCTAATATTTATCAGGTTTTAGGATTGAACTGAATAATTTTAAGCTTTCCCTGGTGGCTCAGTGGTAAAGAATCTGCCTACAATGTAAGAGACATGAGAAAAGCAGGCTCGTTAAGGTGAATCTTGCACATGATAAGCTGGTTGACACTGAAGAGAATCTATGACAGAATTACCTTGAACTGAAGGACACAATGAGGTGACAGTCTTAAAGTAAAACTTGATAACTAAGCTGTTTATGATTCTCTCAAGTTTTTCATGAGCATATATTTCCTCAAGTAGGCAATGAAGTCATTTTGCTTGCTCTCAAATAGAAGAAAAAAATGCACTTCATCATAGAATTATTTAGCACAAGTATAAATTTGATTCCAGAATTATTTTAGTACAGGGTTAGGAAAATATGCCGGTTTCCCAAGATGTTTAACACAGGAATAGGAAATTATTTTGGTTTCAGATTGCAGACGTGCATGTTATGAAGGAAGATAAAGTAGGTCAGGAGATATTAATAATTATAAGGAATATTATTTCAATATCACCCAGAAAGGCCTTTTTAGGGAAATGACATTTTAGCAGAAATCAGAATGAACTGAGCAGTTGATCATTGTGGAAATATCTCTGTGAAAAGGAAACAAAACCCAAAGGTCCTGGTGTGAGAATGTATTGGGGGAGAACAAGAAGGCTGAAGAGCTAGGGCATAATGACTAAATGCCAAAAGCAGTAATGACAAGATCAAAGGGAGCATAGGGCACAGATCATGTAGGACTTTAGAAGCCATGGCAGAGAGTTTGGATTTCATTCTAAGCAAGAGGAGAAGTCACTATAGAGTTTTAAGCTGATGATTGACATGACTTGATGCCATTTTTTTCAAAAGCTCATTTTGGCAAAGAATGAGAGGTTCTGGGAGGAGAGGCAGCAGGGAAGCCAATACAGTGGGAACAGGAGGAACAATGGTTGTTTGGATGAGGGAGAGGCTTTGCAGATAAATGTAATACTAAACATAGGAGAAAGAGAAGCATCTATATAAAAATTTTGGGCTAAGCAACAGGATAAATGAATAGTAGAGCCATCTAAACTGGGGCAACTGTTGAATAAGTGAAAATGTCAGACACTCAGCTTCAGTGGTATTATTTGATAGACTCAAAGATATAAAGGTATCTTTAGAAAGAAAATAATAGCTCGTGTGCACCTGTGGTGGATTCATGTCGGTGTATGGCAAAGCCAATAGAGTATTGTAAAGTAAAANCAGCTTCAGTGGTATTATTTGATAGACTCAAAGATATAAAGGTATCTTTAGAAAGAAAATAATAGCTCGTGTGCACCTGTGGTGGATTCATGTCGGTGTATGGCAAAGCCAATAGAGTATTGTAAAGTAAAATAAAGTAAAAAAGAAAAAAAGAAAGAAAGAAAAAAAAAGTTATTACAAATGGAGTTAAGTAAGGATTGGAGGCAGGTATACTGGATAAATAAACCGAGATAGATAAGTTAGTGAAGAAAATGATAGAAAATACAACAAAAACCCACTGGTGGTGTTGCCTTTAAGTGAGGAAACCTCAAGAAAAACGAGACTTGTGAGGATGGGGGGAAGCACTCCAGACTGACCTGACTGACCAGGCAAAGACCTTGAGATGATGCCTTTAAAATATCTTCAGTTTTGTCAATCTCAATTACCAGTCAGTTTGCAGAAAAACAAACAGCCAGATCTATGTTTTAAACTGATTTTACTTCTACTTAATCTCCAAGCGATCCAACCAGCCAATCCTAAATGAAATCAGTCCTGACTATTCATTGGAAGGACTAATACTGAAGCTGAAATTCCAACACTTTGGCCACTTGATGCGAAGAACATTGGAAAAGACTCTGATTTTGGGTAAGATTGAAGGCAAGAGGAGAAGGGGATGACAGAGGAAGAGATGGCTGGATAGCATCATCAACTTGATGAACATGAGTTTGAGTAAGCTCCAGGAGTTGGTGATGGACAGGGAATCTTGGCATGTTGCAGTCCATGGGGTCACAAAGAGTCGGACAGGACTGACCGACTGAATTGAACTGAACTGAATCTCCAAACAGAAAGTTGTGCAGTCGAGTCTAGACTTCTTTTTATTTTCTTCCAGATATCCTAAGGCCAGTATTTATGCCTGGTTTTAAATCTTCTTTTGAAAGGAAGCCATTGTTAGTCAAGTCCAGTCCCCCCAAAAGATTTAAGGACATAATAAGGGGGGCACAGGAACTTGTGACAGGAAGTGATTGTTCATGTAGGGGCTTTGAATTAAAGGTCATCAAATACCACCACATTTCACAAGTAGTCTCTCAAATAGGAGAAAAATACTTTTGTTGTTCCAAAGTTTGAGTGACCTTAGGGGATTTCTAGACACAGAAGGATACATTCACACAGAATTTCAGCTATATTCCCAAATGTATATAGTCAGAGTGTACTAAGTCTAAAGAAAATCCTGTAAAATTCAATATTTATTAATTCTGAAATATTCTGGTAAGGCAGTTCCATTCAGTTTTGTTCTCAAAATGCCCTCAAATGTCCTGTTCTTTAAGTGACCTGGAAAAAGGATGAACCAAAGAAAATCAGTTACAGGACTCAGTTCAGTTCAGTTCAGTCACTCAGTCATGTCCAACTCTTTGTGACCCTATGAACTGCAGCACGCCAGGCCTCCCTGTCCATCACTAACTCCCAGAGTTCACTCAGACCCACATCCATCGAGTCAGTGATGGCATCCAGCCATCTCATCCTCTGTTGTCCCCTTCTCCTCTTGCCCCCAATCCCTCCCAGCATCAGAGTNGGGTTAGACAAGGCTGTGGTCCTAGTGTGATTAGATTGACTAGTTTTCTGTGAGTATGGCTTCAGTGTGTCTACACTCTGATGCCTGCTTGCAGCTCCTACCATCTTACTTGGGTTTCTCTTACCTTGGGCATGGGGTATCTCTTCATGGTTGCTCCAGCAAAGCACAGTGCTGCTCCTTACCTTGGATGAGGGGTATCTCCTTAACGCCACCATTCCTAATCTTCAATGGGGGATAGCTCCTCTAAACCCTTCTGTGCCTGTGCAGCCACTGCTCCTCGGGTTGCTCATAACTTGGCCTTGGAATTCGGAATGAAGCAGGGCAAAGACTAATAGAGTTTTGCCAAGAATATGCACTGGTCATAGCAAACACCCTCTTCCAACAACACAAGAGAAGACTCTATACATGGACATCACCAGATGGTCAACACNGCCTTGGAATTCGGAATGAAGCAGGGCAAAGACTAATAGAGTTTTGCCAAGAATATGCACTGGTCATAGCAAACACCCTCTTCCAACAACACAAGAGAAGACTCTATACATGGACATCACCAGATGGTCAACACCAAAATCAGATTGATTATATTCTTTGCAGCCAAAGATGGAGAAGCTCTATACAGTCAACAAAAACAAGACCAGGAGCTGACTGTGGCTTAGATCATAAACTCCTTATTACCAAATTCAGACTCAAACTGAAGAAAGGAGGGAAAACCACTAAACTGTTCAGGTGTGACTTAAGTCAAATCCCTTACGATTATACAGTGGAAGTGAGAAATAGATTTAAGGGGCTAGATCTGATAGGCAGCCTGATGAACTATGGAATGAGATTCGTGGCATTTTATAGAAGACAGGGATCAAGACCATCCCCATGGAAAAGAAATGCAAAAAAGGAAAACGGCTGCTGGGGGAGGCCTTACAAATAGCTATGAAAAGAAGAGAGGCAAAAAGCAAAGGAGAAAAGGAAAGATATNAAGTAGAGAAAACCACTAGACCATTCAGGTATGACCTAAATCAAATCCCTTATGATTATACAGTGGAAGTTACAGGACTAGACAGAGGTCAAATGTCTATTAAAATTTCATGATCCCTCACTCCCTGGTATATTTTTCAATTTGGCATCATTTAAGGTCTTCTGTGATATTGTTTCAACATATTTTTCCATCTCTATCACCAGAAAACATGTTACATGTATTTCATTCCCACAGTCTCTTGTGATCCACACAGTCAAAATCTTTGGCAAAGTCAATAAAGCAGAAGAGGAGTTTTTCTGCAACTCTCTTGCTTTTTAGATGATTAACGGATGTTGGCAATTTGATCTCTGGTTCCTCTGCCTTTCCTAAATCCAGCTTGAACATCTGGAAGTTCACAGTTCACCTATTGTTGAAGCCTGGCTTGGAGAATTTTGAGCATTACTTTGCTAGTGTGAGATGAGTGTAATTGTGCGGTAGTTTGAACATTCTTTGGCATTTCCTTTCTTTGGGACTGGAATGAAAATTGACCTTTTCCAATCCTGTAGCCACTGCTGAGTTTTCCAAATTTGATGACATATTGAGTGAGCGCAGTATTTCACAGCAACATGTTTTAGAATTTGAAATAGCTCAACTGGAATTTCATTAGTTTTGTGTGTAGCAAAAGTCCAGAATTAAAAGGATATCCCCTAATCAAGTCTAATGATAAGAACAGGCCCAGAGTAGCCATTCACTGGTAGTTCTTATTGGTCAAGTTAAAGTATTAGATTTGTATCCAGGTTGTTACATATTTAATAGTGATGGCAAATTTCTTAAAATTTCAGATACCTAAAAGTGCAGACATTTCATTCCTGTCAAGACATGAATGATTTCCCCAGTTTCTATGTTTGTTTTTCCTATTGTATTTTTCTTATGTTACTCCACATTGTTGCTAGTGTTTGCAGATACTTTCCAGCTTGAATAATTTTGTTGCTTCTTTTGTTGTTTAATAAGAGATAAACTGCTAAAAGCTTTGAATCTGGCATGCAAAGCATCCTCTGTTACTGTAATGTTAAATATTTATTGTCCTGCTGTCCTGATGCCAGCAAGCCTCGGTTTGTATTTTAACGTGTATTTTGCATTCTAGGGCTTGTTAGTTTAATAAAAGTTGAACCAAGCTATTAAATGCCAACTTATACAAACAGGAATGTTAGTGTTCTGAATACATCAGAATTCTGATAGATATGGACATAAAAGATTTACCTCTTTGATGTTTAAGTGTAGTTATTTTGTTGTTGCATTTTCAAACCTTATTTTATGTATTAACTCTTACATTATATATTTACTGGTGAATTTAACAAAATCTGAGCCACGCACCTATGGTACAGAGCAATTTCTGCTGCATAGGATACAAACAGAAATAACACAGGCCTCTGCACTCGAGTGGATGGTACTTTGGTAAGGCAGATTAAGAAAAGAAAGTGAAAGTCACTTAGTGGTGTCTGACTCTGCAACCCCATGGTCTATACAGTCCATGGTATTCTCCAGGCCTGAATACTGGAATCAATAGCCTCTCCCTTCTGCAGGGGATCTTCCCAAGCCAGGGATTGAACCCAGCTTTCCTGTATTGCAAGCAGATTATTTACCAGCTGAGCTACAAGGGAAGAAATGAAACACATATACAATAACTGTAACAACAGCACAGAGAGATTTAAGTGAAGGAGGCAGCTGGGTGGCAGTGACTGGTGGATTAAATCCTAGGGCACTGCGATCTGCTGAGTAATGCTTTCAGCTAGATGGATAGGAGAAGGCTTCACAGATGTCTTTGGAATACTTGAATAGCATGGCAAATGATTGTTATAAGTCCCTACCAAGGAGAGTGCACAACCGTGCACTCTCCAGATATGAATAGTCCTGGCTTTGGCTTTCAAGGCTGATGCTCCATAATGACTTGATATTGGTACAATGTGGTGAGAGGTCTAAAGAAAGAATAAATGTACAAAGGAAGATGTTATTAATGCTCACTGAGGGGGTAATAGTTTACTATAGTTTTAAAGGATGAGTTGGTAGTGACTCATAGATGGAAATTAATAGACTCAATGGCTTATAGGGTGATTTTAACATTTATACTGCTTGTAACTCCCAATACATCCTAAGCAAAGGAATATTGTACTGTATTCCTCTAAATTGCTAGCTATCTGAAATTCTAGCAATCTAGGAAAATTGAGCTCTGCTCTCCTTTTGAATTAATATATTTTTTCAATAAATTTATAGTAGAGCTTAAATGGATTTTTGTTATTCAATACATAAAAATTTTGGAGATTGTTTTTTCACCCCCCTTTCACATTGTAGTTTTGTTTTGTTTTGTTTTTTATCCTGTAGTCTGATGTGAATATTCTACTTACACATCTAACCATTGGGTTATTTTCCTTTAACTGATATTATAATTTATTTATATTTAATTTATGTACTACTGTAGGTATTAAATCTATTCCTGGAATTATTTTTAGCATTGTAAATATTCCATGTGTATGCTATTTCTATCTGTGAATTTCTTATACATTTGTCCTTATACAATTTTATTGTTCACTATGACTGCTTACCTAATTTGTCTTAATAGCAGTAAGTTCCTTTTCTGCTTTCAGCGACAGTACAGTTCTTTGGAGAGAATCAGAGAATATGAATTTGAAATCTCTAATGCACTATTAGCCATAATACGCAGAACATTTGATTTCTCATTCTTCTTGTAAACTAATATTCATAATTAGAGCTAATTATCTTTTCTTACATTTATTGAATATCTATTTCATGTTAAGTGTTGACAATATAGAGACAGTCCTCAAAGAACTTAAGTTTTCAAGACTTAAAGATTGTAAATTATTGTAACATTCAATAGAGATAATTACATGAGCACATTTTGAGAAATGGAAGGTGCTAAATAAGCGATTGTCCATATTTTCTGATTAATATAGGAAAACTAACAGGCTCTTTAACATTTTTGAACTCTTGAATGCTTGGTGTATAATTTAAAGAAATCCATTGATTACTATTACCCCATGAATCACCCTTTTTCTCTCCTAGTGTCTTTTAAGATGTGTAATGATTTCTCTGGGAAGTTATTAAATGTAGGGTAAAGTTTGATATGAAGCTTTGTGAACTATTAGGATCCATTTGAAGCTCTAAATTATGTCTCTGTGTGACAGAGATATGGATTTCTTTTTTTTTATGAGGGAATTTATGTATCAGGTATTTGATTTTACTTTTAACAATAGCAATTATAACAGCTTACATTTGGGGGCTTCCTAGGTGGCGCTAGTGATAAAGAACCTGCCTGCCAATGCAGGAGATGAAAGAGAAGGGGGTTCAGTCCCTGGGTCAGGAATATCCCATGGAGAAGGACATGGGAACCTGCTCCGGTATTCTTTCTTGTCTGGAGAATCCCATGGACAGAGGAGGCTGGCAAGCTACAGTCCATGGGGTCGCAAAGAGTCAGATAAGACTGAAGCAACCTAGCATGCATTTTTTATTGATATGCATTATAAATTATCTTCTTATGATGCATTTTAAACTTGAAATTAATGCTAGTAAATATTTTTATTAATCTCATTTAGTGATCAAGAAAGACATAGTAAAAGCACTCCACCCAAAGATGCAGAGCTGGAAAATGACAGAGGAAGTTTTAATTGGAAAAACTTTTAAGAACACTCCCAAATAACCTAAACACAACCATCTTGCCAAAATTAAACATGTAATTTTCTTTCAGTGGAATATCATGTCCTATACACGTTCCTTAGAGTAAATGAGATTGGGACTTTTTTTTTTAACATACTTCTAGTAGGCTTTGAAATTTTAGAAATGTCATCTGTAAAGAAAATTTTATTTTACACTTTTGAGTTTTCCGAGGTAAATTATTATATTTGCTTCTATATAAATAGCTGATACAAATTAGAGCATAGCTTCTTTTTGATACTGTATAGCTATCTATTTTTCCCATGTTAGATAATATTTATTTTACACAGCTAGTGTGTCTTATTTGAAGAAGGTTTTATGGTAGAACACATTTGATTTTTATTAAGTCTTTGACAAATGATTGTAACTCTGTATCATCTAAATATATCCCAGCATTTTTAACTTCCCTTTTCCATTATAATGTAGATTTCTCTTTTGATTACTCTTTGTCTTCAATCTTCCTCCCAAATGGGACTTATTATTCCAGTTGAATTCATCAGTAATACTTAAAGGTATAAATCATTAAATAACAAAGTTTCCTGTTAGCCACAGCACTCTGTTTAATACTATATTTCCCACAGCTATGGGGTCTATGTCAGTGACTTAAAACTGGAAGAAACTTATCAGCTTCAAAAGGTTTAATTAAAAGTATAATAGGATGGACACTTTTAAGTCTACCTGTACTGTTCCTGTTCTTTCCCTCTGGAGATTTTGACAAGCTTTCCCTTTGCCTAATGAGTTCTTGTTACTAATAAATATACTGGAGTTTGAAAATTAGTTGAGAATTACTGGTCTGGACCTAAGGCACTCTTGCATTTGGAGCCTTGAAAATCCATCAGACAGGCCTAAATTGTTTCTATAAGAGCAGTTTCCCACTTTGACAGGGTAGTTCTGAGTAATTAAAGCAACTCTGGGGATTTCTGTTCCATTTTAATCTAGGTTGAGAATGAGCCAGTTCTTCCTGTTCATATACCATTTTAGAGACTGAGATATACTCTCAACAGTGCAGGTAATGTTTTAAGCAATTTAAATGTCTTCTTTTAAGCAATTTAAAATTCATATTTGTAAGATAAATTATTTTTCTTTCATTTATTTATTTTTTTAATAAATTTATTTAATTGGAGGTTAGTTACTTTACATTATTGTATTGGTTTTGCCATATATCAACATGTATCTGCCACAGGTATACACGCGTTCCCCATCCTGAACCTCCTTCCCTCCTCCCTCCCTGTACCATCCCTCTGGGTCATCCCAGTGCACCAGCCCCAAGCATCCAGTATTATGCATTGAACCTGGGCTGGCAACTCGTTTCATATATGATATTATACATGTTTCAATGCCATTCTCCCAAATCATCCCACCCTCTCCCTCTCCCTCAGAGTCCAAATGACTGTTCTATACATCTGTGTCTCTTTTGCTGTCTCGCATACAGGGTTATCATTACCATCTTTCTAAACCATATATATGCGTTAGTATACTGTACTGGTGTTTTTCTTAAATGGAGGCCATAATAATGGAGCTACCAAGCCCATGATAAAATAATTTATACTGATAAAAATATTTTGTGCACTATATAACATTGAATAATTTTCCCCAAATTATATTCTCTTTTGATACAATTATTTAAAGGTAATATCACCAATATGGATTTAAATCCAAGTCTTCTTTTGATTTTATCATGCTATGAGTTTTTGACAGAGGGGAGGTCAACAAATAGCCCTTGACAATTTAGGCAGAATGGCCAGAAACCATACTGTCAACATGATCTTGCAAAAGTATTCAGGAGGTTCTGCAAAACACAATAGGACATTTAGTATAAACTTAGTCTATAGTAACTGAATTGACTCCCCTGGAAATCTGGATATAAAAAGGCAAATGGAAATTGCCTTTAGGGAAAGAAGAGAAATGAGGAAGAGGGGCACCAGTTTTCTATTTCAAAATATATGGAAGTAGGTAGATTCTAAGACAAAATAAATAATGGTTTGGCTAGGTTTGACTAAACATGAAAGCAAATAGTATATGTTCATTGCTTATACGACATGTATATGGCAGTGAATATAACTTAGCTTTTTTACTGATAAAATAAACAAACCTTAAAGCTATTGATTGATACTCTAATTCTTTATGACAGGAAAATATGATTATAGGCCCTATATTGGGACAGTTTAGGATAGATCTTTATTATGTTCTTAATCTTCTTGGACAGAGTAGATTGCTCTGATCTCAGAAACATATTTGGGATAAACAGTAAGGGCAAAGAACAAGAATCTCAAGTTGAGAGTGGTTATTAGTTTAGTATCTCTGGAGCAGAAACTTCAAATAAGGCAACAAATACAGAAACATTCTGTTAAGCCTAACTCTCTGGGTACATGCCATTCTAGGGGAAGCTCGCACAT
Organism: Neotragus pygmaeus; assembly: GCA_006410875.1. NCBI lineage: Eukaryota > Metazoa > Chordata > Mammalia > Artiodactyla > Bovidae > Neotragus > Neotragus pygmaeus. Next base: position 214,824 of record SJYV01042289.1, on the reverse strand, counting down.
TTCTAAAACATTTGACTGGTGCCACCTCCTTTGGAAGAAACACAAGCACCGGATTGGTTTAATAGCAATGGCTTTTCAAAACAGAGGAGAGTTGATATTAAAGAATTCCAGGCTTTCCTCAAATGGATTTTTTGATGGAGGTTTCATTTGAAATAATTAGGAATTGAATCTGAAAAAACATTTTGGACTTAGAATCCATTTGGAGAGATATTGTGTGTGTATGTATGTTTGTGTGTGTGTGTGTTCTTGTTACTTAATGGCGGATTTGGTGAGATGGTGGTGAATTTTGCTTAACTGTGGGCAATACTTGGAAGTTTAATGATCTGAACCAGGCAACTCAGAAAAAGTGCTAATGATGAGTTTCTTCATCCAGGGATAAGAGAAACACTTAGGAGTGATTGTTCTGGGATCAGGGACAAAGAGGTAGCAGCAACCTAGGATTTCACAGGAGTGTCAATGTTGTAGTGTAAGGAGGACTTAGCCTAAGTAAGAACAACAGCAGCTAGAAATACACTGTCTTCTGTAATTCCTGGTCAGATCCCTTATTTTTGGTTAATTGAAGATATAAAAGTGACAACATTTTCTGGCTTCATATTTTTCTTTAACAATTTGTATAGTCTTTAAATCTTTACTCATACGATTAAGGGTCTCATTGAAATTGGGAAGCATTAACTGTCTTTGTGAATTATCTGCTGTACCACTGTACATATGACAAAATCTATATAGGATGGTATTCTTTTCCTAGATGTACCCTAGTATACTAATTTTGTTTTGTGGTAAATGTGGGATTTTTTATAGCCATATATTGTTATGCTAGTGATTTTCATGGTATCCTTTATTGGCTTAAAAGTATATGTATATATAAACTGTGCAAAATTTTTCAACTATATAAAAACAGTTATATACAATATATATTAGAATAATACAGTTTATAACCAAACTTTTTGTAGGTGTAATGCAAAAGCAAGCATTAGAATGATGGTTAAGAAAATTTTGTTAGGTAGAAATATGAAGTTCATTGGAATGCAACAGGGTAAAACTGTTGTCATTCCTTTCTTTGAAGTTTCTAGAAGAACAATGTACTCACTAGTGCATGATTTCTTCATATTTCTTCATGTTTGCTCCTTTCTTCTCTCTTCAATAAAGCCTCTAGTGAAAAAGAAAATAGAGTATTAAATTTTACTTGCAAATTTTCAGTAGTTTGCAGATTGCTAGGGGCAATTCTGCCTATTAAATTACTTTATTCCCACTACTGCTATTTTAAAATGTTGAACATTAATTTTATGTTGAAATATACAGCTACGCTTTCATATTACTGAGATTTACTATATTATGTGCTTGTCAAAATCTGCATGTCTTTTTTATAAGTTGTTAAAGAAATGTTCTATTAATATGTGTGCTCTTACCGTACAGTCTTATTGTGCTATGTTAGCAGCTAAATATTTAATAAAAGTATAATAAGATATGAAGCATGCATTACATAATATATTAAATTTTCCTCTTTTTTTCCACTTTATTGATTTAAAAACATACACTAAGAACATGATGCATTGTATCATTTTTCACAGGTGAGGATTCAAATATATCATGATATTTCAGAAATTTCTGGAATTAATTGCTTGATTCAGTGGGGAATATGGTTCAATATAATGTTATTTAATTTTAAATAGGTACACTTTAAAATATATGGGCTAGTGACAAATTGGTTTTATTTATTATATATTTTATCATTATTTAAAGTTTTATGATCTGAATCAAATGGCACAAAATTAAATATGCTCTTAAAGATGTAAGCTTTCCTTTTACTTTCTTGCTTTTCAAAGCATTCAATGTATGGCATTACATGTTGACAGCTTATGAAATATCCAGGTTTGTATTTGAATAATTACCTCCCATTTTTGCTTATAGCCTAGTTTGTATTTGCTANATATGCTCTTAAAGATGTAAGCTTTCCTTTTACTTTCTTGCTTTTCAAAGCATTCAATGTATGGCATTACATGTTGACAGCTTATGAAATATCCAGGTTTGTATTTGAATAATTACCTCCCATTTTTGCTTATAGCCTAGTTTGTATTTGCTAAGGTTATTGAGGCCCCAGAAAGTAAATAGAAATATCAAAATCATTGTTATTTAATGTAGTAGATGCTGAATAAATGTGCTAAAATCCTAAAAAGAATCTAATAAATTCTGGATATATCCCAAACAATTACATACCAGTTGGGGCTTTTCAAACTTCCAAAATGAATGTGTATATAAGAATCTGAAGAGTAGAAATTTCCTTGCAATCCTGTATTATCTTGGCTCTAGGCCAAATGATTGAAATTAGGATATTTTCGTTAGAATGTCCTACAAAAGCAAGTCATGAGGGATGAAAACATCTTAAAGTTCCTTGATAAAAAGTTTCTCCCCAGTGTTTCTGAGATCGTTTTTACTTTCCTTGGGTTCCAAATCCTTCTATCTGACCTTGAGTTGTGGCTTCTCCGTGAAATCCTCCTAAACAACTATCTCCCGTATGTATCTTTTCTTTCTTTGTGTAGCTGCTGTACTTACATAGAGAACCACATAGCTTATTTCCTAATGCCTTCCCTGATAGTTCAGTTAGTAAGGAATCTGCCTGCAATGCAGGAGACCCTGGTTTGATTTCTGCATCTGGAACATCCCTGGAGAAGGGATAGGTACCCACTCCAGTATTCTTGGGCTTCCCTTGTGGTTCAGCTGGTAAAGAATTGCCCTGCAATGCGGGAGACCTGGGTTTGTTCCCAGGGTTGGGATGATCCCCTGGAGAAAGGAAAGGGTACCCACTCCAATATTTTTGGACTTCCCTTGTGGCTCGGCTGCTAAAGAATCTGCCTGCAATGCAGGAGACCTGGGTTCGACCTCTGGGTTGGGAAGGGAAAGGCTACCCACTCCAGTATTTTGGCCTGGAGAATTCCGTGGACTGTATAGTCCATGGGGTCGCAAAGAGTCAGACACGACTGAGCAACTTNAAGAATCTGCCTGCAATGCAGGAGACCTGGGTTCGACCTCTGGGTTGGGAAGGGAAAGGCTACCCACTCCAGTATTTTGGCCTGGAGAATTCCGTGGACTGTATAGTCCATGGGGTCGCAAAGAGTCAGACACGACTGAGCAACTTTCACTTTAAGGTTTTTGTAAATATTTAACATTTAAAAATTTTACTTGCATCAAAAAGCAAAACTCTAGAATATGATTCATTTCCTTGGGAACTCTTCATGCTTTAATGAGAGAAGTTGTTCCCCCGTGGTAATGGTACCTGATATTATAGCTGAAAAACTAGGCTCCTTCTGTAATCATATAAGGATTTTGCATAATCCTCTTTCAGTTCAATTCAGTTCAGTCACTTCTTTTCAAGAATGTTTCTATTAAAAAATTAGTATCAACTGATCCATTTGTAGGAGATGGGAAATAAGCTTTTCTTCTACTCTTTCTTCTTCTACTATCTCACTCTCAGTGAGGTTCCAGGTTCTTCACTGGGACCCTGGAAATTAGACTGAACAAAAGACAGATTAACAAGAGAACTACAACCAAAATTTATTAATGTGTGCATTGTACATACACCACACAGAACTTAGTGATGAGTAACTCAAAGGAGTGGTTAGGATTTGGGTTTATACAGCATCTTTACAGAGGAAAATGAATTTGTACAAAAGTGGCAAGACAAAGGAAAGGAGTTTTAGACTTTCAAGGATGGAAAATTGAAGAGAAAAATATACCGCAGAAAGAATGGAAGAGTTTTCTTCTTTGATTTTTATTTTTTAAGTTGTTCTGTGTCAGAACAAGGAAATGCATCACTATTTAACTCCATGTATTTGAAACAAAAATCCAAACTTCATTGACAAAGTGACCCTCTTAGCAATTTATCTATCCCTCACAGTGTTCATTTATCATAAAAGAATCTTGTAGCTAGTAGTATCTATAGTTGAAGACCCCTGCCTCTCTTTCAGATAACACTGGGTGCATATCATTACATTATTTGCTAACCTCTCTTTACAATTCTTTGTGATTACTTACTGGCATACATCTTGGAGATGCTGCTGAGAGATGAAAACTAATCATTCTTAAAATTATTTGAAAGAGGAGTACTTTGTTGCCTAATTTTTAGTGTCATGCTAGGTTTATAGTCTCTGAGCTCCAGGATGGTTAATGGAAAATTTCACCTTCTCTTTAATGTTTGAGATCTGAACTGAACTGACTTAAAAAAAATTAATATCTTTTAACTACTGAGTAGTAGTCTTAAAGGAAAGTTGTCCTGATGCAACTGAGACCAATGGCAATGGACAGCAGAGCTAAGGGCACAGGCTCAGGTTAAGAGGCACCTTGCCATTTATTAACATGATCAAAACAGAGCAGCATAAGTGTAGGTAGTGATAAAAGCTCATTTCCTGCTTCCTCCTTAACACACATTCACCAAAAGGCCCCCAAATTTTGATTAGGGCAAAACATTCTGAAACTGCACCTGGGAAGAAAAATTAAAAATGAAGAAAAGAAATAAAAATCTTTTGACAAGTCATGAAGGAGAAAAAAAGTAACAAACCAACCTGTAATAGGAATTGATTTCTACTAGAGTCTCTATTAGTTATTACTTATATAATTCTTGGCAATTGCTTACTTCTTTGTATACCAATATATTCGTCAGATAGTTCTAATTCCCTAATTACCTCAAAAGGGTATGAAAATATATGAAGAGCATATGGGTCAAAATTTTGTATAAAGTATAAAGCCCTTAAAGAATAAGATAATATACTTTTAGAACTTAGCTCTCAGAACCAATACGTTTAAAAAAGAAAAGGATATAATTTCAATTTCAAATGGTAGAAACTGTACTCCAGGTAGAAAACTGTCAATTTCTTTATTAAATTATTTCATTCAGTTAGTCCATTTGAAATTTGTATCATTTCACTAATGCCAAACATACAATCAAAAAAGAAAAAAAAAAAGATAGACTCTGGACTCTGGGAAGTAAAGTTTATTATATTTGATCAACAATTTGTTCCTCTGAACGTTAAAAAATATCTTGTAAACTTTTTTTCATATAAAAGAAATCTGCTTTCATAATAGTAGTAATTTATTTTAATTCTTAAATCTCTTATCCCACACTTCCCATCTATGCACATGTTCCTGTTTTCTCTTTCAATCAGGAACCAAGGTTTAATATTTTTATTTTTATTTTTTTAATTGAAATATAGTGATTTTAAGAAATTGTGTTTACGCTGTGCAGTAAAGTGATTCATATATATATACAAACACACATATATACCTACATAAATTCTTTTTTAGATTCTTTTTGATATTAAATATAGTTCACCATACTATACAATAGGTTGTTGTTGGTTATCTGTTTTATATTTTAGTGGTGTGTATCTGTTAATCCCAGACTCCTAACATTGCCCTCTCCTCCCTTTCCCCTTTGTTAACCATAAATTGATTTTCTGTGTCTGTGATATGTTATGATATTTGTCTTTCTTCAGGTTTTTTTTTTTTACATAGTATGATAATCTCTTAGTCCATCCATGCTTCAAATAATTTCATTTTTATAGCTGAGTAATGGTATGATCACTCACCTAGATCCAAACATTCTGGAATGTGAAGTCAAGTGGGCCTTAGAAAGCATCACTATGAACAAAGCTAGTGGAGGTGATGNTCTTCTTTCTCAAGATTGCTTTGGCTATTCAAGGTTTTTTGTATTTCCATACAAATTGTGAAGTTATTTATTCTAGCTCTGTGAAAAATACCGCTGGTAACTTGATAGGGATTACATTGAATCTATAGATTGCTTTGGGCAGTATACTCATTTTCATATTGATTCTTCTGACCCATGAACATGGTATATTTCTCCATCTATTAGTGTCCCCTTTAATTTCTTTCTTCAGTGTTTTATAGTTTTCAATATATAGGTCTTTAGTTTCTTTTGGTAGGTATAATCCTAAGTATTTTATTCTTATTGCAATGGTGAATGGAATTGTTTCCTTAATTTCTTTTTCTACTTTCTCATTATTGGTGTATAGGAGTGCAAGGTATTTCTGATTGTTGATTTTATATCCTGCAACTTTACTATATTCATTGATTAGCTCTAGTAGTTTTCTGGTGGAGTCTTTAGGATTTTCTATGTAAAGGATCATGTCATCTGCAAACAGTGAGAGTTTTACTTCTTCTTTTCCAATTTGGCTTTCTTTTCTTTCTTTTTCTGCCCTGATTGCTGTGGCCAAAACTTCTAGAACTATATTGAATAGTAGTGGTGAAAGTGGGCATCCTTGTCTTGTTCCTGACTTTAGGGGAAATGCTTTCAATTTTTTAACATTGAGGATAATGTTTGCTGTGGGTTTGTCATATATAGCTTTTCTTATGTTGAGGTATTCCTTCTATTCCTCTTTCCTGTTTCCTGGAGAGTTTTTATAATAGGATTTATCATAAGGATTTTTGCATCTATGTTTATCAGTGATATTGGCCTGTAGTTATCTTTTTTGGTGGCATCTTTCTCAGGTTTTGGTAATAGGGTGATGGTGGCCTCAGAGAATGAGTTTGGAAGTTTACCTTCCTCTGCAATTTTTTGGAAGAGTTTGAGTAGGATAGGTGTTAGGTCTTCTCGAAATTTTTGGTATAATTCAGCTGTGAAGCCTTCTGGACCTGGGCTTTTGTTTGCTGGAAGATTTCTGATGACAGTTTCAATTTCCATGCTTGTGATGGGTCTGTTAAGATTTTCTATTTCTTCTTGGTTCAGTTTTGGAAAGTTGTACTTTTCTAAAAATTTGTCCATTTCTTCCACATTGTCCATTTTTTTGGCATATAATTGCTGATAATAGTCTCTTATGNCCCACAGGCATGGCTTAGTTTCATTGAGTTAGACAAGGCTGTGGTCCTAGTATGATTAGATTGACTAGTTTTCTGCAAGTTTGGTTTCAGTGTGTCTGGCCTCTGATGCCCTCTTGCAACACCTACCATCTTACTTGGGTTTCTCTTACCTTGGGCATGGGTTATCTCTCCACGGCTGCTCCAGCAAATCGTAGCCACTGCTCCTTTCCTTGGATGAGGGGTATCTCCTTACTGCCGCCCTTCCTGATCTTCAACATGGGATATCTCCTCTAGGCCCTCCTGCGCTGGCGCAACCACAGCTCTTTGGAGGTGGGGTTGTTCCTCCTGGCTGCTGCCCCTGGCCTCGGACACAGGGTAGCTCCTCTCAGCCGTTCCTGCACCATCGCAGCCTGGCACTCTCGGCTGCTTCCCTTCACCTTGGACATGGGGTAACTCCTCTTGGTCGCCACCTTTTGGGCATGGGGTCCCTCCGGCTTCTGCCTCTGACCTCGGACATCGGGCAGCTCCTCCCAGCCATGCTTAGTGCACCGGTCGCAGCTGCCTGCACTTAGTGCGCAGGTCGCAGCCACCTAAATAGTCATTTGTGTGCTTTTTGTGTCTGTCTACAAAATGTCAACTCCAATACACTGTCTCCTATCTAGTCACCATTTCTAATTGCTTTTAGTTCCAGATGTGGGGAAGAGGGAGTTTTCAAGGTGAATTCTGAAAGTTGACTTCTTTGGAATTACAGCATTGTGATTAAAAAATTGAGAATTAAGTATTATGCTTTTAAAGTATTTCACAGACTTATCTTGATCCAATTTATATTTTAATAAAAAGTATCACAAGTTTATGTAAGCTATAACCCAGAACAATTTCTATCTTTATTTATTGTTAAGAATTATTCTTTAAGAAAATAATAGTTTTGTTAAGGGAAAATTTAAGAAAATTTAAAATGCTTAATAAAACATACTTGATACTGAATGAAAAAATATGTAATAATATTCTATCATTTCTCAGATATAGATAATCATGTTTTACATAGTCGTACCTCAAGTAAAAAAGCATTTCATTGTTTGAAATATCAAAAGGGGAATATACTTTATAATATTTAATATTTGTAAAACATTTCACATGGAAAAATTAAGCAATAAAATTCCTACCACATCCCATGAACTAACTCNTTGCCTGTAAGGCTAGAAGAAGCTATTTAAGACAAACCTCAAGAAGGCTGGTGAAATAATAGCTGAAGTTATGTTATGTCAGCCAATTCCTCAGCATAGAACAGCACCGTGAAGCCAGAATTGTTATCCTTCACTGTGACATAAAATCTATATTTTGATCCTTTTGGTCATTAATAGTCCCTGTCTCTTATACACATCTAAAAAGCCTTCTTTAAAACCAAAGTCCACCAAAGTTCATTAGGAAAAATTGAATTAAGTAACTGTGAAAAGAGTTAAGTTTCTAAATATAAGCAATCCACCTCTTAGAAGGCAGGAGAAAGTACAGTTTTAAGTAGATTTGGTAGGGGAGACATTGCCAAAAATATAGGATATGTGGGCATTTGTCTGTTACTTTAGTAGTGGTGATAATTCATAATGGTAATAGTTATGTACCAAGTACTTTTGATGGACTAGGTGCTGAGTGATTTGCATGCATTATTTAATGTACTCCTGTCAACCACTTTACATAATACACATATTCCTTTTTTACATTTGAGAAATTCAAAGCATCAGGAAGTTAAGTAACTGCTCTAAAGTCATACTGCTGAAAAGTCATACTTTAAAATGCAGTGTTTTTTAAAGCAGAATGCAAAATTGCCTCTCTACATACAGTGTATTTATGGGTCGTGCTTTGATCATTCTTTAATATGTATCTCAAGTACCCACTCAATACAATGTACTTTGTGATATTAGCACATACTTATTGATTTCCTCCAGGAGCTAATAGGATATATTATCTACTTGAAAGCAAATTTTGCCCATCAAGGGATTAAGAGATAGTATGTGCTGCAATGGAAGTGTGACTTATGGAATTACCTGAAGTCAACCTCAAACTTCTTGCAGCATCTTGGCATTCTGAGTCCAATAATTTTCAGGTCCAAACCTAGGCTAAGCCCGATGGTGTTTGTGTAGCTCTTTTCTTTTCCCTTATGGTTCTATCCCATTGGAAAAGATTGATATGACAGGATTGACTTTATTTTTACTCATTTTACTGTGCTGATCAATATTGGATTGACAGAAAGATGGACTAAACAAATCCTATGCCTTCAAGAAAGCATGTAGATGAACATTGGGGTACATGTGTCTCTTTCTATTCTGGTTTCCTCAGTGTGTATGCCCAGCAGTGGGATTGCTGGGTCATAAGGCAGTTCTATTTGCAATTTTTTAAGGAATCTCCACACTGTTCTCCATAATGGCTGTACTAGTTTGCATTCCCACCAGCAATGTAAGAGGGTTCCCTTTTCTCCAAACCCTCTCCAGCATTTATTGCTTGCAGACTTTTGGATCGCAGCCATTCTGACTGGTGTGAAGTGGTACCTCATTGTGGTCTTGATTTGCATTTCTCAGATAATGAGTGACGTTGAGCATCTGAGGGAGAGGGAGAGGGTGGGATGATTTGGGAGAATGGCATTGAAACATGTATACTATCATGTAAGAAACGAATCGCCAGTCGATGTTCGATGCAGGATCCAGGATGCTTGGGGCTAGTGCACGGGGATGATCTGGAGGGAAAATGTGGGGTGGGAGGTGGGAAGGGGGTTCATGTTTGGGAGCTCATATACACCTGTGGTGCATTCATGTCAACGTTTGCCAAAACCAATACAGTATCATAAAGTAAAATAAAGTAAAAAAAATTAAAAAAAAAAAAAGAAAGCATGTAGGAGGGGCAGAAAAAAATACAAAGAAGAATTAAATTAAAACAGTGATATAAGTATAAGACTTCCTGGTACATGCTGACCAAAGCAATGGGTCTATGTATGGTGCAAAGAAAATTCACATATAGGGATGGGCCTGGGGGTGACAGTCATGGGGGGTGTCTGGGTGCCCTAAGCTCAGTGCTCCTTGGACACACAGTGGCAACTCTCTGAGTGGACTTATTCTAGCAAAAGCATCCCTAGGCTAGCAGGTATTTTGGCCCAGGGCTTTAAGGTTATGCCATGATGTTGCCCTCCTCAGTGTGAGACATAATACTGCTGATGGTATTCTTTCCTTTTCCTGATTTCTCACACTCAGCACTTCACTTGCTTGAAATGGTAATATGTGATGGTTTGCCACCCACATCCNAGGGCTTTAAGGTTATGCCATGATGTTGCCCTCCTCAGTGTGAGACATAATACTGCTGATGGTATTCTTTCCTTTTCCTGATTTCTCACACTCAGCACTTCACTTGCTTGAAATGGTAATATGTGATGGTTTGCCACCCACATCCTTTTGCCTTCCTGCTTGCCAAGTCTGCATTTTTCATCTTTTTCTCCCCGTGTCCTCCTAAAATTAAATGAATTACCGCTAAAAAACCAGAAAGCACCCTCCTGACTTACAGCTGCCCCATAACCCTGGTCATAGAGAGGATTGGAAACTTTCTCCGGCTGTCTACTGGATGATGCTAAATATATGCAGAGTATTTCCAACTGTTTTCTTGCCTTTGGCTGTACTTTTTTTGAAATGTCAGTTTTGGGGTGTGGGTTTTTTTTTTAAGTAAAGTTGCTAAATTGTTTCATCTGTGGATAATTTTGTTTAAATATTTCATTAAAAATATTTGCAGCCTGAGACATTTAATGTTGAATTGAAAACTGGTTAGGTTTTTCAGGTTTTTTTTTAATGCCTGGCAGCTGGAATATATCACTAAAATGCTGACATTGGATTATTTAAAACAGCATTGCCTGTAAGGCTAGAAGAAGCTATTTAAGACAAACCTCAAGAAGGCTGGTGAAATAATAGCTGAAGTTATGTTATGTCAGCCAATTCCTCAGCATAGAACAGCACCGTGAAGCCAGAATTGTTATCCTTCACTGTGACATAAAATCTATATTTTGATCCTTTTGGTCATTAATAGTCCTATAGGAATTGTACCCAAGTGGAGTGTGCTTTCATCCAGTGTGTTGGCCAAAGGTCAATTTGGATGGTTCTGCTTTACCTTTTCAATATGCACACAGTTTCATTTAGATATAATCAGAGTATCATTTTTGAAAGAGCTCTGAGGTTGTCATTCTATATATAGTTTGTATTTCATGAAGAAATAGGCTTAGCTATTGCCGTCTGCAAACATATTACAGAAATTCCAAAGTGACTAAGGGATCTATGGAGTCTTTTAATTTGATGCTTTAAGTCGCTGCTTCTCTTAAACTGAAAAGTGATTTTAATTTAGTTGATTAGTCAACAGGCCACCAGCGTTTTATATACAGATTCTGTGCTCCTTCATTATTGCCCTAATTAAGCTGGAGGGAAAAGGCATTGGACAAGATATGGGAGTAAGTGGGGGAAAGAGGTAACATAAAAACTAAGTTAGAAATCACTGAATGTTGTTCCATTTGCTATCCTTACATCTTTAGACAATAGCAAAGCTTTTAGTCCACAATATGGGATAATAATATTTATTTTACCCATTTCATAGGGTTTCACTATAATATGTCTGTTTGTAAATGACCAATCCTTCTGTAAATGTCTCCTTGTAATAAGTGAGATGGTCTGTCATTAAGATATTTTGATCATTGTTTGATATGTGTCTAGAAAATATAAAGACATGCAAACCACGTAAGCAAGAATTGTCCTTGAGGAAATCATAATTATTAAATGAATGGAGTTTTTTTCTGTTTTTCCTGCTGTCTTTTGTCTCTCTTTTCTCTCCCAGTATCCTCTTGGTTATTTAGAATGCCTACTCTGGTGACCCCCTACCCCATCAAGGGCCTCATGTTTTTGTATCTAGTCCCAAATTCTCTATATTTGAACCTTTTCTTCCCTATTAAACTGAAATAGCAGTTACTGTCATTTGTCTCCTCCCCAATGCTTCATATATTTTTTATAATCCTAAATTGACCTTCTTATATTAAATGGTTGCCAGCAATACAACTCTAAATATCCCATCTTTCTAGGCATGGATATTCTATAAAGTGTTAACATTTCTGAAACTGTGAGCTGCCTGTTAGCGGTTTCTTTCTTTCCTATACTATTCAAGAAAATCTGTTTTAAAATTGATATTTCTTACAATCAAGGAAATCTTAGAATTGAGAACATAGAATATAAGTTCAGAGGGGATTTGGGACACGTAATTTGGGCAGGGGTTAGATGATTCAATCACAGATTGAAAATTCAGAATTATAAACAGGTAGACAATGCAAAGTCTTCCTCCTAAGCCTGTTTCTCCCACCAGTACCTCTCCCCAGAGGCAAATATTATTTGCATACGTAGTTGTCCCTCAGCATCTGCAGTGATTTGTTCCATGACAGCTTCCCCAACCTCATCCCATACCAAAATCTGAGGATGCTCAAATCCCTTATATCAAATGGCAAAGTACATCCACAGGTACAGAAGTTCAGCTGAAGTAGAACATATACATACACTTCTTTAAAATTTTTCTTTCAAAAATAAAACACAAATGACAATGACGTATAATCTTCTTTTAATCCTTTTATTAAGAATGTAAAATTTATCTTAGAGATTGTTTTATCCATTTGCAAAAGTATCTTCATTTCCTCAAGGCAGCATGTTTTTCCTTTAAATAAATCTAATATCATTTATTTGGGCTTCCCTGGTGGCTCAGAGGTTAAAGCATCTGCCTGCAATGTGGTAGACCTGGGTTCGATCCCTGGGTCAGGAAGATCCCCTGGAGAAGGAAATGGCAACCCACTCCAGTATTCTTGCCTGGAGAATCCCATGGATGGGGAGCCTGGTGGGCTACAGTCCACGGGATCGCAAAGAGCTGGACACATAAAATTTGTCTTAGTTTTTTCTTCAGCAATATATGAGGCACCAGAATTCCCACATCCTCTCCAGTGCAATCTATAATCAAACTTACCAAAGTTTTCTGTAAAGTAATTATAAAAGACCCTTTATATATATTTTATATAAAAAGCAATTTATAATTATTTATTCCTATGACATATGAGTTAATATTCATTGGCTATTTTTTTTTTTACTTTTCAGTCTTTTTTCTTTATCCATTACAGACATTATCCATTTGCCTGTAGAATAAATTATAACTATTTTCCTTCTACATTTTCAATTATTCCTGTTTATGGTAAATTTTGTCATGCAGAAAAATTACAATTTTATGTAGTTGGACTAGTAAATCTTTTTTGTCTTTTGAGCTTGTCTTTTGTATTCTAATAAGATTATTAAAATTATCTTCTACTGTTTATGGTTCTACCTTTTTAGAGAACCATTCTACTTATGGTTCTAATTTATTGTTCTGCTTCCTTGGTGGCTCAGACAGTAAAGTGTCTGCCTGCAGTGCAGGAGACTTGGGTTCGATCTCTGGGTTGGGAAGATTCCCCTGGAGAAGGAAATGGCAACCGACTCCGGTACTCTTGCCTGGAAAATTCCATGGACAGAGAAGCCTTGTAGACTACAGTCCATGGGGTTGCAAAGAGTCGGACACAACTGAGCGACTTCACTCTTCGCTCACTTTTATTGTTTAGATTCTTATACTTAAAAAATGGGTTCATCTGGAATGTATTGTGGTATAAGATAGCACTGAGTAGATACTATTTTATTAACTGAGATTTTTAAAATTTATTTATTTGGCCACCTTGGGTAATCTTATTTGTGACCCTCACGATCTTTCATCACAGTGCACAGACTCTCTAGTCATGTTGTGGGCTCAGTAGTTGTGACATGTGTGCTCCAGAGGGTGCAGGCCTCAGTTGTTGAAGCAAGCCAGCTTTCTAGTCATGGTCCACCAGTTTATTTACTACAGGGATGTAGGATCTTAATTCCCCCAGGGATCGAACGCATATCCCCTGCATTGCAGGGCTGACTCTCAACCACCAGACTGTGAGTGAAGTCTGTTGGCTGAGATCTTTATTTAAACCAAACAAAGTGGCTGAAGTGTTGCTATCTTATAGTTTAAAAAATAACATACTTGTCTTTATTGCATCAAAAAGCCTTAAATGGAGAGAAATAAAAGAGAAATAGGTCTTCTGCCCTATGTATCTCTTGGTCAGGGACCTGAAGTTGGTCAGGGAAGTGGAAGGAGAAAAGAACTAGAATTTGGCATGGATAAGGATATAAGTTAGAAGTTACACGAAACACAAGGACAAATGTCTTTAGTCTTTTCCATTTGCACCTTTACAGAGTGATCTTTAACCCACTCCAGTGTTCTTGCCTGGAGAATCCCACGGACGGGGGAGCCTGGTGGGCTGCCGTCTACGGGGTCACACAGAGTCGGACGTGACTGAAGTGACTTAGCAGCAGCAGAGTGATCTTTAAAGCATTCATTAGTTCATAAATATATTTTAAATACAGTCATATTTTCTACATTCAATAACAAGATTGTGGTTTAAAAATCTAACAGAATGTGGTTTAAACATCTAACAGAATTAGAGTGTGTTTTTCAGTTTGTCAATTCTACTTAAGTATACTAGAGAAATAGTAATCATTCACCTCTTAAGGCTGAAAATACTTTGTTAACACCATGGGAGTAGGTTTTAAAACCTTTGTAGAAACCTTGAGATATGGGAGATTTTCAAAGTTCCATTTTATGAGTTTAAAATTGCCATTTTAAAGTAAAAAGCTATTTTTCCCCTACTCAATTTAACATATTTAAAAGGCATGCCAATGTATCTATTGATTTTTTAAAAATAGGTTTGCCATCTTGAAAGTATCAGTTCAGTTCAGTTCATTTTATGTATAAAGAACTCAATATCAGATGCTGATGTTACAAATAACTTAAGTTTCTAGTTTAAAATACTAAATAAAGTAGTAAACAAAACTTCTTGTTTCCTCTCAAAGATTATTAGAGCAGTTCTGTAATTCATTATTAAGAATTACTTCCTAAATAGCAACTTAACATACTGGCATAAAAATACAAGCTAAATAAATAAAGAGCACATGATACACACAATAGCTAAGCATTGAAGAGTTGCCACAGGTACAGTTTGTTACAATTATATCCAGTAATTGAATATGACTTAAAACAAAAATCTTAGAATCCTAGGAAGAACAAATTTAAGGTTAATATATTAATGTTAATACAGTAATGTTTGTATTAATACATTAATATAAACATGTTAGAGAGGAAAAAGCATTACATTTGGAGTGAGAAAACCTGGAATCAAATCCTGGTTCTGTTGATTTGTTGTTGTTAGTCACTAAGTCATGTCTGACTTTTGCAACCCCATGGACTACAACACACCAGTCTTCCCTGTCCTTCACTATCTCCCAGAGTTTGCGCAGTCATGTCCAGTGGGTCAGTGATGCCACCCAACCATCTCATCCTCTGTTGATCCCTTTTCCTCCTACCTTCAATCTTTTCCAATAACAAGGTCTTTTCCATTGAGTCAGCTCTCCATATCAGATGGCCAAAATGTTGGAGCTTCAGCTTCAGCATCTTTCTTCCAATGAATATTCAGGGTTGATTTCCTTTAGAACTGATTGGTTTGATCTCTTTGCTGTTCAAGGGACTCTCAAGAGTCTTCTCTAGCACCACTGTTTGAAAGCATCAATTCTTCAGTGTTCACCCTTCTTTTTATGGCCCAACTCTCACATCTGTACATAACTACTGGAAAAACCATAGCTTTGACTCTATGGACCTTTGTCAGCAAAATGATGTCTTTGCTTTTTAATATGCTGTCTAGGTTTATCATAGCTTTCCTTCCAAGGGGCAGTGTCTTTTAATTTTATGGCTGCAGTCATCATCCACAATGATTTTAGAGCCCAAGATCTGTTGATTTGGAAGCCTTGGTTTTCTAATTTGTAAGATGAAACTGTTTTACAAGGATATGTCTCCCCTATGGAACAGTTTGAGAGGCTGGCAAGTCCTATATAGACTCATTCTCAGAAACAATATTATAAAATGCTTAGATTTAAATACACAGGATGGCAAAAGAAACAAATTGTATCAAAGTTCACTTAACTAAATATGAAAGTATACATTTTAATATTATACAAACATTTAAAAATTAAGACACATTAAATATCAAAATTCAGCCAAGTATCTCATAACTTTCTTTTTGAAAATTAGTGGTGAGCTTATACAACAACTGAAATGTGAAATGAAAATGACTGATTTCATTTAGGTACAAAGTCACAGATAATGCTAATACTATTGGTTTTATGGTATCATCACATTTGAATGAAATNCCAAGTATCTCATAACTTTCTTTTTGAAAATTAGTGGTGAGCTTATACAACAACTGAAATGTGAAATGAAAATGACTGATTTCATTTAGGTACAAAGTCACAGATAATGCTAATACTATTGGTTTTATGGTATCATCACATTTGAATGAAATATTAAATTTCAGTTAGAATTAAGTGAAGATAAAAATGCTTTTTTTTTTTTGTCCATTCTTTCTGTGGAGCTCAGGATAATCACCTTGGGCTTTAGGATTTTTAGATTCTTTCCAATTTCAAAATGTAGTCCTTTCTTTATTATTTCTCACCTGTTTATATGTTCACATTGCCTGGGATCATGTTTATAAATTCTGAAGTTAAAAAATAACAAAATTGTGTGAAACCACTTTCAGTTGATCAAAAAACAACAAAATGTTCTTCTCAGTATGATTAAAGTTTATTTTTCACTGGTTCTGATTGAAATTTCTTATGCAAATAGGTGACCAACCATCTAAGAGTGTCCATATAAATCAGAGTTCTCCAGGGTCCCAAAATCTGCATTTGGCCAGTTGGAGAGCCAGGAGAACTGCTGGTATAAGTTCTGGCCCAAATACTAGGAGACTTGAGACCCAAAAAGAACTGATGTTTCAGCTGAATACAGAAAAAGAAAAGATCGATGTCCCACTTCAAGGCAGTCAGGGAGGAGTAGTTCTTCCTTACTGGTGGGAAGTTCTGCTTTTTGTTCTATTTAGGCCTTAAACTGTTGGAATTAGGCCCATCCACATTAGGAAGGGCTATCTGCTTTTTACCAATTCAAATGAAAATTTCATCTAAAATCACCCTTAAATGCATTCCCAGAATAATATTGAGCAAATATCTGGGTACCTCATGACCTAGACAAGTTAACACATAAAATTAACCATCCTAGTGCCTATAAAAAAATCATTTTTAAAATATCACAGACATCATTATCACAATTTGAACATTTTTATACTGTGTGAAAATCAGAATAAGTTGCTTCTACCCAATTAAAATTACAAAATAATGCTGAATGAATATAAAGTGACTTAATTTTATTATAATATGTAGAATGCAGTACTTTAATTTTGGATGTAATGTTTTTTTTTGCTTTTTGAGTAAGTGGTCATCTTAGATTTCGTTAAGTATAGACGGCGAGTATGTAAGCAAGGGAAGGCAGAAATAAAATGTTTGAATTATTAAACATGTTTTCAAATACTATAGACACCTGTCAATGTGTCTTGGTATTGCTAGTCAACTAAAGCAAATGTTGACTTAATGTCTTTATAGCTCACTTATATAATAATTTACTAAGAAGTTATTCCTTTTAGCTTAAAAGTATACTTGCAAAGAGCTTACTGATTTAGGATTGAGGTTATGATTTCATTTCAGATCTTCAACAGACTAGTGATAGGAAATTAAATGTGACATAATCATGGCTTTTGTCTGAACTTGCTTATTTTATAAACTGGAATAAACATGTCTGGTATCAAACATTAAGTGTGAAACATTTTGAACTCCTTGAATGAAATACTTAATTTGTATTTATTCAGCCTTGTAAATAAATTTTAAAAAATTATTGATCTGTACAAATGTGTTACCAATCTTCTCTCACTTGTGGTGGCTAACTTCTAGAAAAGTGAAAAAACTAAAATTTCTACTTCCCTCTCAGATAATAGTGCTTTTAGAGGTTGAGTAGACCAGCATCTGTTACCTGATATGGATCCATTACAATCCACTTCACTGCTGTGAGGGAAAACAATTTATATTAAATTAGAATACAGATTTAGGATCACTTCAGGTCTGTGAGTTTGGCCTAGAATTTAAAGTAGTGAAAAATAAAAAGATTTAGAGGATAGGTTTTGTGTGCCAGGAATGTTTTGCTCTTAAGAGAAATCTCTAGATGATTCAATCTGAAAATTGGGTTCTTTTTAACCCTATTTTACTCTGAAAGTAGTTAGGAACAAAAGGACAAAATAAGCATAGGCTTGAGGATCCTATAGTTCTGCCTCCCATCTCTGGCTAAATCATAAGAGAGTGGGTGGTGGAAAATAAGGTGCCAGGGGAGACAGGGAGAGACAGAGAAGCACTGGCCAGATAAGCTCTCCACGAGATTTTATGGGGAAACTCAGTAGGTAAAGGATAGGCCCCAGGAAGGCTCCTTAGGGAACTCTGTGTCACCCCTGATTTTCCAATCTTGGGTTGATGATCTTGAATCTTTTACTCTTCATTTGGGCTTCACTTTGACAGGAGACTTAATAGTCCAGTGCCTTCAGCTATAGGGCCCAGCTACACGTTGGGCCATGCAAGCCGAGTATTCTGCACTCTGTTCTCCCTACCTAAATAGTCCATATTAGTGCCAGAAATGTGATTTAAGAGATCTTAACTGTCAAAACATAATTTAAAAACAATTCTGATGCTATTCACCCCATTGACATCTTACAGTTGATTTACAAAAGAGTTTATATGTGACAGAGGTGGCAATACAAACTTTTAGGGAAAAGATGTAGACTTTTCAATAGATGAGTGAAGTAAAGCAAGCCAGAGTTGGGGAAAGGATTCAGAAGTATTTTAGGAAATGTGATTCTGAAGGCTGGATATTACTTGTTTTATTTGCCTGAAAAACACAATACATGAAAGCAATGATGTAGCTAGAAGAGATCACAGAAATAGACTGACTGCAATGAAAATATTAAAGCTATGCAATGGGATTCAGTTCAGTTCAGTCTCAGTCATGTCTGACTCTTCGTGACCCCATGAATTGCAGCACGCCAGGCCTCCCTATCCATCACCAACTACAAGAGTTCACTCAGATTCACGTTCATTGAATCAGTGATGCCATCCAGCCATTTCATCCTCTGTCATCCCCTTCTCCTCCTGCCCCCAACCCCTGCCAGCATCAGAGTTTTTTCCAATGAGCCAACTCTTCACATGAGGTGGCCAAAGTACTGGAGTTTCAGCTTAGCATCATTCCCTCCAAAGAACACCCAGGGCTGATCTCCTTCAGAAAGGACTGGTTGAATCTCCTTGCAGTCCAAGGGACTCTCAAGAATCTTCTCCAACACCACAGTTCAAAAGCNAGTACGGGAGTTTCAGCTTTAGCATCATTCCTTCCAAAGAACACCCAGGGCTGATCTCCTTTAGAATGGACTGGTTGGATCTCCTTGCAGTCCAAGGGATTCTCAAGAGTCTTCTCCAATACCACAGTTCAAAAGCATCAATTCTTCGGTGCTCAGCTTTCTTCACAGTCCAACTCTCACATCCATACATGACCACTGGAAAAACCATAGCCTTGACTAGATGGACCTTTGTTGGCAAAGTAATGCCTCTGCTTTTGAATATGCTATCTAGGTTGGTCATAACTTTCCTTCCAAGGAGTAAGCGTCTTTTAATTTCATGGTTGCAATCACCACCTGCAGTGATTTTGGAGCCCCCCCAAAAATAAAGTCTGACACTGTTTCCACTGTTTAGTTTCAGTCAAATAAGAGGCATAAACTCTTCAGATCTGCTGTGAAACATTGTACCCACAGTAACTTTGCAAGCTGACGCTTTGCCACAATAATATATTTACACCTAAAATTTGTTAACAGCGTGGATCTCATAAGTGTTCTTTCTACAATAAATTAACAGAAAATTAATATGATAAAGAAATGAAAGAATAACAAAAGAGAAGGCTTTTTAAGTTAAACTAGGGAGTTTTTTCATTTTTAAAGAGAAAATATGATAAGCATTAAGTGGACTAATAAACTAACAGTGCTAAGGAGAATAAACAGTAAGTTTAAGCAAATAGAAGTTCTTTACTAAAGTAAAGATCCATGCTTCTCTTGGACACAGTTAAGAACATGTTTTGACTTCAATGCAAAGACAACAGATCTATAGATTTCACCCTCCAAGACATAACAGTCTCTGGCAAAGGATTTCAAGATGGTTTAAATTGGAAAACCAAGGTCACTGAGCTGATGAAGCCTAGAAAAATCAGAAACAACACACTTCTCATGGCACATCCTCACCCAAGCTCTGACATCATCTGCTTCTCAAATACCCTGCTTGGGGGTAAAAAGAGGGAAGTGAAGAAATGATTAAAAATTCAGGCAGTTGAGATGGACTGCAGGGCTACATGGAAGTGTTTGGGTAAAGCTTGAACATTTTGAGTAATACAGGGAATAAGGCATTAGAGAGGAGAAGGTTGAAAATCTGAGAGCAGTGATAATTGAAGGAGGAAGTTCCAGACTAGATTGGATAGGATAAAGAGCTCAGAGAAAACTGCAGAGAAATTCATTAAATGTAAATCCTTTTATAAGCAGTTTTTAATGCAATACTACAGAGCTCACTGAAAAGCCCAAGGCTTAACCAATAGGGCCAATAATGAATGCAGATTTGGGGATATGCTTGCTCCTGGCATGACTTCAAGAAAAACGAATCAAAAAAAGACAAGTTCACAAACATTGGTTGTTATTTCTCCCCGTGATATTCACCCCACGTTTCATAGACCCTAAAACCTTGCCCAACTAGGATGTGGTAACCCTCTTCCCTGGTGGCTCAGATGGTAAAGAATCCACCTGCAATGAGGGACACCTGGGTTCCATCCCTGGGTTAGGAGTTCCTCTGGAGGAGGGCATGGCAACCCACTCCAGTATTCTTGCCTGGACAATCCCCATGGGCAGAGGAGCCTGCTGGGCTACAATCCATGCGGTTGCAAACAGTCTGAGCAACTAAGGACAGCACAGCACAGCAACCTGGTTGTTGAGTGTCAACAACTAATTAAGCCTCGGGCTTCCCTGATGGCTCAGGTAGTACAGACTCTGCCTACAATACAGGAGACCCAGGTTCGGTCCCTGGTTAGTTACTGAATGACTAACACTTTCACTTANAAGGCTTGAATAGACATCACTATACTTGTTTCCTTCTCTCCCTCTCTTTCTCCTAATCTCTCAATTTTGTGCTCTGCTGTACCATTCAAACTCTAGATGCTTTGTGCTTTCTAAATCCCTACTGTGTTTCTTCAAATAAGAAAGATGATAAAGCTCGGACTGATGATTGACTAAAACCTGGAAATCCTCTCCAAGTGAGAAACTAGGGCAATCCTAGGATATTCCACTTTGTTTTCCTTTCAGAGAGCACTGTCCTGTGCTGCCTGTTCTCTGAGTTCTGAAGGCAGTTGTTCTATGTGTCTGTCCCATTTTTAAAGTTATTGCATAAAACCTGACCTGAATTGGAGGTATTGAAATAGTGTCTATAATATAGCTTGAGTGTTATTTAATTTTGTGTATCTGTATCTGTATACTATGTACAGGTAAATCATTACATGTCTGAGTTAAAGCATAGACACTGCTCTCATATTGTTTGATATCTAAAAGTCAGTCTAAAAGACGGCCAATCAAAATGCTACAATAATTTATCCCTCAAAGAATACAACTAATACAAGAAACTACTGCGAGTCAAGAAATTAATTTGGTGTTACATTGCAATAACAACACTTCTGCCAACTTTAACAGCAGCAACAACAATCAGTGGCTTTTCTAAATAAATTTCATTTTTNCAGGATTTGAAATAGCTCAACTGGAATTCCATCACCTCCACTAGCTTTGTTCAGAGTGATGCTTTCTGAGGCCCAATTGACTTCACATTCCAGGATGTCTGGCTCTAGGTGAGTGATCACACCATCGTGATTATCTGGGTCATGAAGATCTTTTTTGTATAGCTCTTCTTAGAAAAAAACAGAGAGACTACAGAATCTGTTCTGGTTTGGGGATGAATGCTTAGGTTCAGTGAAAGACTGAGGCAAAATAAGAATTATGCTTCAAGTAACTGTTAGATAAAGCAAAGGATGTAAGCATTGGTTGGAGTTGATCATTTCTCCCATTTTAGGAACTTGCATATATGGGAAATTATTACATTTTGTGAGAGGGAAAGTATAACAATGATAACTGAGTAAAAATGATATCAACATTTAAAACCACTATTATTTTTTAAACGTTAATTAGAAATAATTTTTACAGACAGCTCATAGAATTGAAAAATGTCCGTTTTTATCCATGCCTGTTGAGAAAAAATTCTGTCTAAGAAGCATGGATGATGTTTAGAGTGGATGTAAGAATTATGTATACAAAATGAAACAAAGACCAAACCTATATTTTCATTGATGATGAATAGGTTACATGTGCTATCTCAAAGAGATGTAGATGTTGCTGCAGAAAGGGAAAGTAGATCACTTAAAAATAAATTTTAATTTTATTGGCTAAAGTCTGGAAAGAGACTAGATTCCATCAAAACCTATTAATAACATAAAAGGGTGCAACAACCTAGGTTTCACAAAATGAAATGCCTCCGGTCACCACGCAGTACATTTGAATGAGCAGAGCAGCCAAACTATAAGACACTAGTCATGGGATACTGCTGAGTGTCTTGACCACTCAGTGCAATCAGAAACGAGTCTTTTCTGGTGCAACAATTACCTTCGTAGTTACCTGGATCTCTCAGACATACTTGGGATTTCTTACATGATGTTAAGTGGTCTCTTTGCTTTTCATGTTCCAGTACTTAAGAGTAGCTCTTCTTTAGATATTCCTTAAAGTCTCCCAGTTGGTATTAAACCTCTAGGGGTCTTGGCCCCACGAGTATATGAAGGAGTGAAAGAGGATTCATTATCTTTTCAGAAAACTAAGCTTTTAAAGGAAAGAATCGGTGTATGTGTGTGTGGTGGGGAGGTCACCATGAAAACCATTAAGTTTCTCATTACACTGTATACTAGAACACTCATTACTTTTTATTCCCAAAGTACTTAGTTACCTAGTGCTTAGTGGTTAGCTGTTTTGCTCAGTCATGTCCAACTCTCTGTAGCCACCAGGCTCCTGTGGTTCCTCAAAAATTCCATGAGATTTTTGAGGCAAGAATACTGGAGTGGGTCGCCATTTCCTACTGCAGGGGAATCTTCCATCCCAGGGATGGTACCTGCTTCTCTCAGTTCTCATGTATTGGCAGGTGGATACTTCACCCCTAGCACCACCTGGTGCTAATTACCCAAGATATTTGTAAATGAAGTGAATCTGAAACTTTGCCTAGTTTATAAATCCTTACACCAACTTTCCATTTTAACTGATTTAAACTTTGTTTCAAATATCTTTATTTTTTTGATATCTATTTATTTTTCATTGGTTAGTTTATAATATTGGTTTGATTTCTGTCATATAGCAACATGAATTAACCATAGATGTACATGTATTAGTACCTGTATTAGTACCTGAAAAAAATAGATAAGTATTGAAACATTATTATATGTTTGAAGGATCTAGCACTGTAGTTGAAAAAAGTTGGAATAACTCAGTTTCTGAATATCAAAATACATATTTCTAAATCTTTCAATAGGTTATATTTGAGAGTGTTTCTGAAATTACATCATGCCAAGGAAATATAGGAAGGGACTGAAGAATCTATGTGCTGATTCAATGGCAAATTTGTACCAAATACATACTTTTTGCCTCATATTATATGTGATATTCTCACACTGTCATCTCACTCCCCTCATGATTCCTGGTGAAGAGGCTGGTATTCTTCCATATTTCATACTTGAGACAATAGCATCACAGAAATATTCTAGATTTTTGAAAATATTTTGAAGAAGACATTTTAAATCTTAATAGTTACAGGAACCCTTATTTAACTGAACTTTGATTTTTTTGTTTTATTTTTGTAAAATTATTCTCATTTGTTTTACATGCTAGAAAACTTTTAGTTTAAGAAACAATAGTCCATAGTTTTTTATTTCCCTAGGGGTTGTACTCAGCTTTGCGGTTCTCTTTGGTTTGGGTTTTTGGCATATAATCATAAGACATGTCAGAGAAGGCAATGGCACCCTACTCCAGTACTCTTGCCTGCAAAACCCCATGGACAGAGGAGCCTGATAGACTGCAGTCCATGGGGTCGTGAAGAGTCAGACACAGCTGAGCAACTTCAGTTTCATGCATTGGAGAAGGAAATGGCAACCGACTCCAGGGTTCTTGCCTGGAGAATCCCAGGGACAGAGGAACCTGGTGGGCTGCCGTCTATGGGGTTGCACAGAGTCGGACATGACTGAAGCGACTTAGCAGCAGTAGCAGCAGCAGCATAAGACATGTGGGGATAAGTTTTGAATAAGAAATGGAGGGACTTTATTTTCTGTGGTTTTCAAAAAAAAACACTTTAAGAATAGAATTATATCCTACCTGATGCTTTTGAACTGTGGTGTTGGAGAAGACTCTTGAGAGTCCCTTGGACTGCAAGGAGATCCAACCAGTCCATCCTAAAGGAGATCAGTCCTGGGTGTTCATTGGAGAGACTGATATTGAAGCTCAAACTCCAATACACTGGCCATCTGATGCAGAGAGCTGACTCATTTGAAAAGGCCCAGATGTTGGGAAAGATTGAGGGCAGGAGGAAAAGGGGACGACAGAGGATAAGATGGTTGGATGACATCACCGATACAATGGACTTGGGTTTAGGTAAACTCCGGGAGTTGGTGATGGACAGGGAGGCCTGGCGTGCTGCGGTTCATGGCATCGCAGAGTTGGACACGACTGAGCGACTGAACTGAACTGAAACCATCCATTATATTTCTGGGAAAACTGTTTTAAAAAGACAAAATTAAACCTTTGAGGGACTCTACATTCTCTTTTAGTGAGTCATTAAAGTTTATAATAAATCTATTCCCAGGTGAAAATGAAGGTTAATCAGTGGTATCCATTTCTTTGCCATCCCATGGACAGTAGCCTGCCAGACTCCTCTGACCATGGGATTCTCTAGGCAAGAATATCAGTGTGGGTAGCCATTCCCTTCTCCAGGAGATCTTCCCAATCCAGGGATCAAACCCAGGTATCCCACATTGCTGGCAGATTCTTTACTGCTGAGCCACCAGGGAAGCCCAAGAGTACTGGAGTGGTTACTCTATCCCTTCTCCAGGGTATCTTCCTGACCCAAGAATGGAACCAGGGTCTCCTGCATTGCAGGTTATTCTTTCCCAGCTGAGCTTCCAGGGAAGCCTGGTTGATGCCATTATACAGAATTTGGCTACCAATGCAGGAGACATAAGAGCTGTGGGTTCGATCCCTGGCTCAAAATCCCCTGGAGGAGGGCATGGCAACCCACTTCAGTATTCTTGCCTGGAGAATCCCTTGGACAGAGGAGTCTGGCAGGACAGGCCATGGGGTCTTAAAGAGTCGGACATGACTGAAATGACCTAGCAGCAACGGCATAATAAAAAGGCTTTTGCAGCAACAACAACAGGCAAAGCTTGATCTAGGCCAGTGCTAAAGTCACTCTCCAGTGAGCATGAGTCTCGTAGAAGAATGTTGATACAAAGATTTCTGGACTTCGTTCTCAAAGGTTCCCATTTGGGAGGGTTTTGTTGTNTGTGGTGTTGGAGAAGACTCTTGAGAGTCCCTTGGACTGCAAGGAGATCCAACCAGTCCATCCTAAAGGAGATCAGTCCTGGGTGTTCATTGGAGAGACTGATATTGAAGCTCAAACTCCAATACACTGGCCATCTGATGCAGAGAGCTGACTCATTTGAAAAGGCCCAGATGTTGGGAAAGATTGAGGGCAGGAGGAAAAGGGGACGACAGAGGATAAGATGGTTGGATGACATCACCGATACAATGGACTTGGGTTTAGGTAAACTCCGGGAGTTGGTGATGGACAGGGAGGCCTGGCGTGCTGCGGTTCATGGCATCGCAGAGTTGGACACGACTGAGCGACTGAACTGAACTGAAACCATCCATTATATTTCTGGGAAAACTGTTTTAAAAAGACAAAATTAAACCTTTGAGGGACTCTACATTCTCTTTTAGTGAGTCATTAAAGTTTATAATAAATCTATTCCCAGGTGAAAATGAAGGTTAATCAGTGGTATCCATTTCTTTGCCATCCCATGGACAGTAGCCTGCCAGACTCCTCTGACCATGGGATTCTCTAGGCAAGAATATCAGTGTGGGTAGCCATTCCCTTCTCCAGGAGATCTTCCCAATCCAGGGATCAAACCCAGGTATCCCACATTGCTGGCAGATTCTTTACTGCTGAGCCACCAGGGAAGCCCAAGAGTACTGGAGTGGTTACTCTATCCCTTCTCCAGGGTATCTTCCTGACCCAAGAATGGAACCAGGGTCTCCTGCATTGCAGGTTATTCTTTCCCAGCTGAGCTTCCAGGGAAGCCTGGTTGATGCCATTATACAGAATTTGGCTACCAATGCAGGAGACATAAGAGCTGTGGGTTCGATCCCTGGCTCAAAATCCCCTGGAGGAGGGCATGGCAACCCACTTCAGTATTCTTGCCTGGAGAATCCCTTGGACAGAGGAGTCTGGCAGGACAGGCCATGGGGTCTTAAAGAGTCGGACATGACTGAAATGACCTAGCAGCAACGGCATAATAAAAAGGCTTTTGCAGCAACAACAACAGGCAAAGCTTGATCTAGGCCAGTGCTAAAGTCACTCTCCAGTGAGCATGAGTCTCGTAGAAGAATGTTGATACAAAGATTTCTGGACTTCGTTCTCAAAGGTTCCCATTTGGGAGGGTTTTGTTGTAGTCTAAGCATTTGTAGTTCATATTTCAAATAAGTTCCTGGGTGTCACTGATACCGCTCATACTGGCCATAGACACTGCTCATATTGGCCCATGTTTCAAATAGCGTTAGTTTAGGAATGACCTAAGAAGTATAGGGTGTGCTAACAATTTAAATTATGTTTTTCAGAAAAATAAATTCAATTGTCCCAGAAGAGATCAGTGCCCAAAAACCAACATCAGTTCTGAGCAGATGCAGGATGATGCTGATTACTTCATCAACCATCTTGGAGTTCCCACCATGAGGTTTACTTATGAGGACATCAGAACATTAGAGGTGAGTGCTTATAGAAATGCAAAACACACACACCATATATAGCAGACATGCAGGATTTTATTTTATCTTGGCTATTCATCTTGCTTACCAAGTAGGTTACTCTAAAAAGTGGCTTCATTTAGAAAATTATTCTTGTTGTTCAGAGGCTTTGTAAGAATATTTGAAAACATCAGCTCTTTTCAATAGTGCTGAATTCAATTTAAAAAGATTTATACTGTCACTCACATTTTCGCAGCTTGCTTCTCAACAAGAAATGTGTACTTGTTGGATTAACATCAAAACATAATTGTAATCTTCAGTATTCACAGAAACAGATGACATATGCAATAGATTCTCCTCTCCTTGCCCAAGGGAAAGTACATTTCACCTGCTGTATATTAATGTGAGTCTGTGGAGTAGCTTTCCGAAGTTTGTCAATAGTTCCCTTGCCTAAAAAGATGCTATGTTTTTCTTATGAGGATGTGAAGTTTTCTCCCAAAGGATATCACAGAGGCCTGATTCACCTTAATTGTGTTCATTCTTCTGTTGGGCCTTAAGCCTTTTTATCTTTCTCAGAGTTATGTCACAGGAAAGTGTTGCTCTGTAGATCCAAACCTACCAAAAGATTTTTCCTTCTTTTACAAGATTATCCCTTCTTTGCTGGGAGGTATTTGAAAGCCTCTGGGGTGCTTCTTGAAGTAATTATTTCATTAACAAAACAGTGGCTGGAAAATGAAGCCTTGTTTGTTTTTCAGTTACAGATGTTCCTAAAAAGTTCTATCTAAATTGTATTTTTATAGGTTCAGTATCAGATACACAATCTCTTAATGTCTGATAGTTTTTCACTAAAGTGATCTTTGTGTTTCTCTGCAGACCTCTACCCTCACCCTTCATTTCCTCAGTGTATGTGTGTGTATTAGGCACTCATTTTTGTCTGACTCTTTGCAACCCCAGGGACTGTAGCCTATCAGGCTCCTGTCCATGAGATTCCCCAGACAAGAATACTGGAGTGAATAGCTGTTCCCTTCTCAAGGGGATTTTCCCAACCCAAGGATAGAATCCTGGGCACCTGCATTTCAGGTGGATTCTTTACCATCTGACCCACCAGTAGACAGTTAGAAATGATCACAAACAATTTATATTATTGGAGGGAGAAATTCTGGATGACTCCTTTTGTATATGAATTCCTGGGTAGTGGAAAAAAAATCACTGTGATTTATACTGTTTAAAATTAAATTTTCATAGGCTATTGCTATTTGAAAATGGGGTACATGTATAGAGGTATCGTTCTCATACCAAGCCTACTATATACACTTTAATGAAATTGATGTATTAAGAAATTAACTCATTTTTAAATTTTACTAGCTGACATATTTTAACATCTTTTTATCTTCCTCTATCCCATCCCAGCCCATCCAGCTCCTGTCATGTTAGCACATTGAAAGAAAGCTTTTATTCAATATATGGTTAATTCATGCTGGTTGAGTTTAAGCCAAGAATTTAGAGAGGCAATACAGTATACCCTTGGTAATGAGACTGTACTTGTCTTTGGGGGCTTCCCTGATAGCCCAGTTAGTAAAGAATCTCCCTGAAATGCAGGGGACTGTGGTTCAATCCCTGGCTTAAAAAGCTCCCCTGGAGAAGAGAAAGGCTACCCACTCCAGTATTCTGGCTTGGAGAATTCCATGGACAGTATAGTGCATGGGGCCACAAAGAATCGGATACAGCTGAGCGACTTTTGCTTTGACTTTGATTTCAAGTTCTAGAATGATTTAACTTTTTTTAAGAACTGTTTTTTATAGATGAGGGAACCTTAGTATATATACAAAATCTACAGCACCATTGTTTAGTCGCAAAGTTGTGTCCAACTCTTGAAACCCCAGGGACTGTAGCCTACCAGGCTCCTCTGTCCACAGGCTTCTCCAGGCAGGAGTACTGAAGTGGGTTGCCATTTCCTTCTCAAGGGATCTTTTTGACTCAAAGATGGAACTCACATCTCCTGCTTGACAGGCAGATTCTTTACCACTGAGCCACCAGGGAAGCCTCTATAGAGCCATGGTAAAAATTAAACGCTTACCATGCATGTAAGAGGCTTGACTAACATTAAATATATAGTAAGGCTTCATCACCCATAGCTACTATTATCTGACTTGCACATTATTGGGGAAGTTTCAAAACTTTTTTGATAAGACATTAGTGGGAGGGAGGAGTTTGCTAATCATTAAGGAAAGCATACTTGTAAGGCTGACTGGGTAGGTTATTAAGAGTTGGAAGATCTGAGGGCATAATGGGAGGAAATTTGGAAATAGGTCCCAATGAAGTTCTCTGAGGTTGGGCGTTAATTTCTCAGTCATGTCTGACTCTTTGCAACCCCATGGACTGTAGCCAATCAGACTCCACTCTACATGGAGTTCTCCAGGCAAGAATATGGGATTGGGTTGCTATTCCCTTTTCCAGGAGATCTTCCCATCCCAGGGATTGAACCTGAGTCTTCTGCATTACAGGCAGATTCTTTACCATCTGAGCCACCAGGGAAGCCCAAGTTATCTGAAGGTATGATTACAATGTGAAACTCCCCAGGATAACTCACGGGCTACATGGGGTGGCAGATGAGTCCGACAGGACTTAGTGACTAAACAACAAAAACCTCAGGCTAAAGTTTATCCCCTAGAACTGGATTAGTCTGCATGAGCTAATCAGTTTTTCAGATTATACACAGAATGTCTAACTCCCACTATCAAAATATTTTCTACTGTATTTGTCTCCAAAAAAGTAATTAAAAGGGAATCTTCTGTGTTTTATAACTAATGACCTTGTTTATATTGCTTTAGTGTGGGAAAAAAATTTAATGGATTTGTCCCTTACAAAATGTGAAAGCTTGAGATGAGACAATTTTGTATGATGAACTGTCCAAAGAACAGGTAATAGCCTTTGCTTTCTGTGTTAACCTATAATAAATATTTGTAATCAGTTATTAAGAGGAATTATAAACATTGAAAGACTTTATCTATGCTTTAAAGAATATTTATCCTATGTCAATTAGTAAAAGCAATAAGGAAATTAGAGCTTTTCCCATGCAATGAAGATAAAATATATATTATGTTTATGTATTGCATAATATACTATGTGTAATATAATATGTAATGTCTACCACTTATTGAATACTTCCTTTGCTAAATAGTTCTATAAAACTTTAGGAAATATTTTAAATTGCCTTGTAGAAGGAAATGGTAATCCACTACACTATTTTTTCTTGGAAAATTCCATGGACAAAGGAGCTTGACAGGCTACTGTCCATGGGGTTGCAAGGAGTTGGATGCAATGGCACCCCACTCCAGTACTCTTGCCTGGGAAATTCCATGAATGGAGGAGCCTGGTAGGCTGCAGTCCATGGGGTCGCTAAGAGTCAGACATGACTGAGTGACTTCGCTTTCACTTTTCAGTTTCATGCATTGGAGAAGGAAATGGCAACCCACTCCAGTGTTCTTGCCTGGAGAATCCCAGGGACGGGGGAGCCTGGTGGGCTGCCGTCTATGGGGTTGCACAGAGTCGGACACAACTGAAGTGACTTACAGTAGCAGCAGCACAACTGAGGTATATTACTTATCTCATTTATTTACAGTATCCCTATGAGTCACCTTTTATTACTGGCTTTTTTTTTTTTTTTGCTGAGGATGAAATGGAGCTTAAAATCAAGTAGCTTATCCAAGATCTTAAAGCTAATAAATGGTCAAGATAGAAGTTTATCTAGATCTCTTTAACAGTAATCCTCAACTATTACATTAAAGTTTGCAAATTTGTAGCCCAAGGGAAATATCCAGTCCACAGATATCTTTTGTTTGTTCTGAGCTTTATTGAAAATTTGAATTTCTGGAAGCAATGGATTCCTATTTTCATGGAAACAATTGGCTAAATTGTGCATTACAATTACAATATTAAGACTATTTCATCAACACCTCTTTCTACCGAAACTTAGGAAATGAATGATCCAACAGCCTAAAGGGCCACATATTTCACCAGACTCCTATCACCTCTATTACCTGTCTGGAGGCTGTAGAAACTGAGTTTGTTATCTTCGCGCTCAATATCTTTGCATTTTAAGTAAAAGCAGTTAAAGCTATAGTCCCTTTCACTTTAAAAATTGTATATGCATTCTAAGTATGCTAGCATTATACTCGTGTTTTTAAAGAAATTATTTATTTATAATTTATTAGGTGATTATAATGCAAGTCTTAGAATTTCCAACAGGATTTTTAATCTAGCAAGATTGATTATGAATCTAGTATATTCAATTTCCACAAGTAAATAGTGATAGTAAGAGAAAAATTACCTGTAGGAAAGTAGACTAGTGCTGTAGACACCACTTTTGGGAAAGATATTGAACATCATTAGTACTAATATTTTTTTAAATGAAATATGACATTTTATAATAAATATTCCCAATATTTCATACTATTCATATTCTCACCAGTAAGTTTTCCCTGTAGTTTCTCTGGATGTTCATATGTTGCATAGATTGCTTGAAATACCTTTCATTTTTCAGCTTTTCTTGGCATTTATACTCTAATTTTACAATAGTTAAATCTCACAAATGAAAAGCAATCTGTGGCTTTGCCAAATGTTAGAATTATTCCACCTCATAAGATATCACCTTGTTAATTGAAACATCTCTAGTTGTGAACTTCATTTAAATAAGGTTTTCACTTTGTAAACATCGTTGCACCTGTTAGAAGAAGCATTTTGCACAGATTAAATACAATGCAGAGATTACTGAAAGGAAAATGAAAAGACAGATGGATGCTTTCTGATTAAGAGTGCAATATTTATGACAAGCCGGTGGTCCAATGCACATTTCTTCTGTCACTTAACAGCTGTTTCATATAATTTTTGTTCCAGTTCAGTATATTTACTCTCTATAGGGCATGTCAGAGGGTCTGACTTTCTTAGTATATCAATAGATCAATCCGTGCCCTAATACGTTTTATACCACAGTTTGAAGCTCTGGTTCCTCACTCTGTTTGACCTTACATTTTTTGCTCTTCTGCTTGAAAAATTCTATTTTAAACCCAATTTACCTCTATAATGGAGCATTTAACATTTAAATTATAATGAGATAAAAGGGTATTACAGCTTTTATAAGCAGAGATTTTTGCACAATTGTTCCAATATCTCTTGGTACCCCTGCAAATGAAAACCAAGTAGCATAGGTATTTGGAAATTCTTACTAATTCCTTTTAAGTTAGATGACTTTGATATAAATTCTGATTCTTAAACTGCTATACAAAAGCATGAATTTATGTATGTGTGAGAAAGAACTTTAAGGTAATTGTGCAGTATAAAAATAATTATTTGTGTAGATGCAATACAGATGCAATGCATACATACATATTTTGGAGCAAAATATCTCATAGTTTACATGGTGATTATGTTTTATTCTACTGTATAAAGTTGAAAAAAATTACATTACTTAAATTAGAGATTGTTTTATCATTTTCATTTTTTGTTGGGAACTTAGTCACTGTCATTGTTATGTTAATAAGTAATAGCTGTTCAAAAGTCAATTAAAATCTTTTTATTTTAGAAACTGAAGAGTTATGCATAACTATGCAAAAACTGAACTGTGTTTTTTTTTTGTAGTGTCTGATAGACATTACACAACACAACAAATTAATGTCAATTAGAAATGAGATTTTACCTTTTATATTTCAAAATGGACCAGTTTCAAACAGGATAGAAAGGGGTTTTTCAGTGTTCTTTCAAGCTCATTTGTTTTCTTTCTAAGTTATTTTAGGAAAAGAAGACTGTCAGATAAAAATATATGGTATGATTATTTTCAGATCTTAGAGTAAAGGTTTCAAAATATTTTGTTCTAAAACTATTTGCATTTATTAGTACTGAACACTCCAAAGAAAAGAGCTTTTTGTTTATCTGAGTTGTTTTTCATTCATCAAGTCATGTCTGACTCTTTGCAACCCCATGGACTGCAGCACACCAGGCTTCCCTGACCTTCACTATCTCCAGGAACTTGCTCAAACTCATGTTCATTGGGTCGGTAATGCCATTCACCATCTCATTGTCTGTCGTCCCTCTCCTCCTACCCTCAATCTTTCCCAGCATCAGTGTCTTTTCCAATGAATTGGCTCTTTCCGTGAGATAACCAAAGTATTGGAGCTTCAGCATCAATGCTACCAATGAATATTTAGGGTTGATTTCCTTAAGGATTCACTGGTTTGATCTCCTTGTTGTCCAAGGAACTCTCAAAAGTCTTCTTCAGCACCACAATTCAAAAGCATCAATTCTTCAGCACCTTTTATGGTTCAACAATCACATCTGTATGTGAGTGCTTTGTCAGCAAAGTGATGTCTCTATTTTTTAATATGCTGTCTAGGTTTGTCAGAGCTTTTCTTTCAAGAAGCAAATGTCTTTTAATTTCATGGCTGCAGTCACTGTCTGCAGTGACTTTGGAGCCCAAGAAAATAAAATCTGTCACTGCTTCCACTTTTTTCCCCTTCTATTTCTCATGAAGTAATTTGGAAGGACTGGTGTTGAAGCTGAAATTCCAATATTTTGGCCACCTGTTGCGAAGAGCTGACTTATTTGAAAAGACCCTGATGCTGGAAAAGATTGAGGGCATGAGGAGAAGGGGACAACAGAGGATGAGATGGTTGGATAGCATCAGCAACTCAATGGACATGAGTTTGGGTAAACTCCAGGAGTTGGTGATTGACAGGAAGGCCTGGTGTACTGCGGTTCATGTGGTCGCATAGAGTCAGACATGACTGAGAGACTGAACTGAATTGAATGCGACCAGATGCCATGATCTTAGATTTTTGATTGTTGAGTTTTAAGTAAGCTTTTCTACTCTTTTTTCACAATCAACAAGAGGCTCTTTAGCTCTTCTTCACTTTCTGTTATTAGGGTGATATCATCAGCATATGTGAGGTTGTTGATATTTCTCGTAGAAACTTTTATTCCAGCTTGAGCTTCATCCAGCCTGGCATTTCATGTAATGCACTCTGCATAAGTTAAATAAGCAGGGCGTCAATATACAGCCTTGATGTACTCCTTTCCCAGTTTGGAACCAGGCTGTTGTTCCATGTCAGGTTCTAACTCTTGCCTTTTGATCTGTATACAGGTTTCTCAGGAGACAGATAAGGTGGTCTGGTATTCCCATATTTTGAAGAATTTTCCAGTTTGTTGTGATTCACACAGTCAAAGGATTTAACATAGTCAGTGAAGCAGAAGTAGATATTTTTCTTAATTCCCTTCTTTTTTCTGTGATCTAATGGATGTTGGCAATTTGATCTCTGGTTCCTTTGCCTTTTCTAAATCCAGCTTGTACACCTGGAAGCTCTCAGTTTACATACTGCTGATGCCTAGTTTGAAGGATTTTGAGCATTAAATTAGTAGCATGTGAAATTAGTAGCAATTATGCTGTAGTTTGAACATTCTTTGGCATTGCCCTTCTTTGGGATCATAATGAAAACTGACCATTTCCAGTCCTGTGGTCACTGCTGCATTTTCCAAATTTGCTGAGATATTGAGTGCACTAATATGTGTAGATATTAATGTCTACCATGTTAGAAGTGAAAACTGAAGAAAAATATATAATATTTCTTAATTTTTAAAAATATCAATGCATTTAAATGAATATAAAGAACTTATTTTTATAAAAGGTAATTATCAATTTTTAAAATATCAATATTAATTTTTAAAAATATCAATACATTTAAATGAATATAAATTTAAAAAAATATCAAATCATTTAAATGAATATAAATAACTTATTTTTATAAAAAGTAATTATATTTCCCAAGAGAAGAAAACACAAATGAGAAGAGTGCACTATTTTATATTTTATCAGTATTTTTAATGTGACTTAATACTATACTAAACAGATAGCTCAACTTTCATATTGGTTTTGGCATTCTGTTGTAACATATTGTTTTGCTGGAAATGGTCATATAATGACAGACATTTTTATTTTATACTAAAATGGCAGATATTAGTTTCCTGAAGGTTAGTTCGAGTGTGGAACCTGAAGCGATATTAATGAACTTTCTATACCCTATACACTCGTGAATGTAGCGTGAAAATGAAAGTGAAAAAGGCATGTAATGTTACTATCATTATGAAAATAGATTAGTTTCATTGTCACTTTCAGGTCTCTGAACCACATTTGGAGGGATACTGAATTGAGAGAATGGCCTTGATTAAACTATTCTACAGTTGGCCCTCTGTATCCACATGCAGAACCTGTAGATATGGAATATCAATAGCCACTGAGACATTTTATATAAGGGACTTGAACATCTGTGCATTTTGGAATCCGTGGGTGAGTGTGTCAACAGATACTGAGGGATAACTGTAGTTTAGTTTTTATAATATTGACTAGCAGGTCGTCTTTTCCCTGTTCAAGGATTTGAACTATGATTTCATATTAACCTGTGTTTATCTTTTCTGGTCATCTTTGAGTATTGCCATCACATCCACCTGATAAACAGCATGAAGTAGGGAATGTAGCACTCTCATAAACTGTGACTCTACAAAGAGTTCTACAAAGAATTCTGCTTCTTGGAAGCCTTCTTTTAGAAGGGAAGGTTAAACCTCAATCAACAAATCAAGTTATAGAGCAGACTTGGAAAGCTTTGATTGTACAGTATATGAAATGCCTGTCACAGAAGGAGTGCTATTAAAGTTGGTGTATGCTTCCAAGAGCCTGAGGAGTAAACACAAGAAATTGAAATATTAGACAGATACTGAAAAAACAAAGAATGGATAAACTGTTAAGATTCAAATGGATAATTCAAAAGATCATATTTCAAATTGCCTAATATTCTGAAATGACTGTGAGGAGGACAGATTTCCCCTAGCGACTGTCCTTGCTTGGATTGCTACATAAGGACATTTATTCTGAATGCCTACAATCACTGGATCAAAATATATCACATATGCACTATATTCAACTCGAATGCTGTTTTCGGAAATGGTTTTGTGATCATGCCTGTTATGAGGGGATTTTTTTAAATAAAGTTTTTGATAATTTCAATGATACTACTTATAACAGGTTTTAATGGTAAACTAAATTGTAAATTTGGCAGCATGTGAGTTAAGAATATAGGGCAACCCCAGAGGTGAGTTATTCAGATATCGGCCCATTCTAACATCCTCATTAATTTAGCCAGAAGTTATTAAGCATTTGCAGTAATCCAGCACTATGTTAGACACGCAAAGATGAATTTTAAAAATACCCTCCTTTTCTTACAGCGGCCATGGTTTAGATTGGGACTCAGACATACATGACAATCTATTCCTGTATTTGTGCCAGGAAAGTCCCATGAAGAGAGGAGTTTGGTGGGCTACAGTCTATGGGGTCTCAAACAGTTGGACACGATTGAGCGACTGAGCATGCATGCACACAGACATGTAAACTATCAGGTAAAGTCAGTATCGTAGAATTTGTCCTAACTGACTTCCAGTTAACCAATTTGTGGGATTAACTGGTAGTTTGCATTCCCCTAAAACACAATGATTAATGCTTAAGGATCCTTGAAGCTCATTATAGGGAGGTCCTTCCTGAATTTTGGCACACCCTGTTCTTTTTTTCAATGGTATGCTTGCCTGTTGTCAGCTCTATTCTTAGACCTATATATGCCCTTTGCATTTGTTTTTAATAACTAAATACTTTGTTTATAAAATTATGAATCATAAGTATAAAAACAATTATTTCTTAGACATTTATAGTTGTATCATTCTAAAAAGTATGTTGCTAATAAAGAATTAGTGTGGAATGGTACAGGCAACTCTCAAGATTGGGGGAAACTTTAGTCATCTAAATGTATTCCATGCTCAGTATATTTCAAAAATGTCTTTAACAATTCCACTTTAAATCAAAGGCACCATCAAAAAATACATAATATATGACACAAGAAAGAAATAATAGAACTTTATTCAACAAGTCAGTATTCAGAAACAAGTCCTTGGCTTTACATCAAATTATTGGCCAATAAACATACAAATGCAGTTTTAAATTAACATATAATATTTTACATGCACAGTTTTTTTGGTTTGTTTTACTGATTACATTTTTGAACCATCTTCTTGATAATTATCCTGCCGATTTAGTGGGACAAATTATATTGACTAAGAAGGCCCCTAATGTAGAGAGAAGTGATAGAGGCAAGATGGTATCAAGCAAAGTTGTGTTTAACAAATACTGATGTAACATTAGTGGTAGACATTGTTTTGCTCTAAATCCTTTAAATATATTTATTTAATTTAATCTGTGTCCTTATAACTAGCACTTAACTAAAGTATTGCTACTTTCATTAAAGATAAAACTGAAGTACAAAGTGGTCAAGTAACTTGGCAAACATCACACATCCATCATATATCAAGAGATGGAATTAGGATTGAAACCTGACACACTAGCAACAGATTTCTGGACTCTTTTCTCTACTCTTACGCTCTTTCACAAGATTTTTTTTTAAGATAAAATGAGTTCTAAAATGCTTTTCATTTGTCACAACCAATTTGATCTGTGAGTCGGGAAGAACCCCTGGAATAGGAAAGGGCAACCTACTACAGTATTCTTGCCTAGAAAATCCCATGGGCTACAGTCCATGTGGTCAAAGAGAGTGTGACACAATTGAGTGACTGAGCGCACTAGCACACAGACAGACACCTGCTACTCCCACCCCCACTGCATTCAGAGTACAGGGCCATGCTATGGAACTTCATTCTCATCTTTCATAGTTTCCTTTGCAAAGATTCTAAGCATCTCAGATTTGAAAACTCAAATTTAGGCAACTGCAAGTGGGTAATATTTCTTAACGAGATTTAAAAGGACCCATAATTTGACTGTCATGACAAAACTAACATTAATGTTCACTTAAAATAGTTTATATATTATTTTTACAAAAGAGTCTAAAATTAGATCCTAAGCTATCCAAAGTTTACAATTCTAACAAATATAAGTGAATGGATTAAAAGCAGTAGAGGAAAAATCTGGTAAAATCAGACTACTCTAAACGTGACTATTGTTTCCTAAATTTTAAAAATAAAAACTGAATATGGTTTTTCTTATCTGTTCTTTCTTTGTAAAATGATATTTTAATTGTCCACTTAATGTGAAGGCCAATAGCTTTAAATATGTTGTGCTATCTTCTGTTTCCTAATTTTATTTCCAAAGTAATTTTGCAAGATGAGGTGATGGACAAGTTTGTCTCTTCTAATTTCAATGATAGCGTCAAATTTCTTTAAGGAGAATGTTTGACATCTAAAACCACGGGGGGAACTAATTAGGTGACTTTTTAAAATGAATAATTAAAATGTTAAGAACAGTATTGGTACCCATATGCTGTAACTATAAATTTCAGAATGAAATTTCTAGAGCTCACATAGCTGTGGATGGTGACTAGGGTCATGAATCAATTTCCTCCTCCATTCTTTCTACACCTTCTTTATACTATTCAGTGGCTAAAGTGTCTGTTTGAGTTTTTACATAAGATGTTACAGAAAAAAATGAATGAAACTTTTGGCCAACCTGATATTTTATTTGCATCAGGAATTGTAGATCTTTTCTGTTTCATAGCTTATAATGTCTAACACAGAAGGTTTATTTTTTTTTAATAAGCACATGTTTCTATAGAAACTATACAACAGTGGCCTTGAAATCTCATAAATGTTAAAAAAATAAAAACATGAAACGAAGCCAAGGCCACTTAGCTTATAAAGTTCGTTACTGCTTCCTTATGAAAGTTCTGGCTTTTATATTAGTCTCAAGAGAGCTTTCAGTTGTCTTCTCTTTTCATGAGGCTTCTGTCCCTGAGACTGTAATTGAATGGAGAGAATTCTGAAAGAGAACAAAGTATTAATCAGTATTCTCATTGTGACAGCCTCTTGTCAATAGTTTTAGCATTGAAATTATCCTGACCCAGTTTTCCCATATCAGTGAAGAACATTTTATGTCTAAATAGTGTAATGTTTCTGTGGTACTGGTAATTGGGCAAAAGTAGGGAAAGGATAAACTGTAGCTTTATGCACAAGGTCATTCTCAGTTTTTCTTTAAATTAGTATCTTGTTATTTATTTTTATTTATTGGTAATTCTTAACAGAAAATTTACACATACTCCATGTTTAAAGATAATTTCTAACTTATGACTCATGCATACACACACACACACACACACATATGTATATAAGTATATATATGAAAGTTGAATTAAAAGAAATTTGTGTTAATATTGCTGAGACCTAGTCTTTGAAACAGTAAAGTCAGATTAGGATGTGGATAATGGCAGAATAGTGGCACGTCTTCCTGT
The DNA here is from genome assembly GCA_006410875.1 of Neotragus pygmaeus. Lineage (NCBI taxonomy): Eukaryota > Metazoa > Chordata > Mammalia > Artiodactyla > Bovidae > Neotragus > Neotragus pygmaeus. The sequence goes on along the minus strand of SJYV01042289.1, from coordinate 175,560 downwards.
ACTGGCCACACAGTACAGGTTAGGAATGGTTGCTCCATTGACAGTCATTGGTTTGCAGACTCCCACAAATTCAGGGGTGATTTTGGACAATCCAAGTGGTCACAGTGAGATCAGAGGCCTCTTTGGTGAAAGGATAGTCCCTAAGTGTGGTGGTTCTGGAGATGTGCCTGGCCCTGACTTTCTCTGATGGACTGATGGAAAAGAAACACTTACAGATTCACTTACATTTAGAGCAAGAGTGGGCATTAAACCCAGGTGGTGTAATCCATTTCTCTGTAGCACAAGGAGGGAGGAGCTTAGAGGGGCATGGTACTTGACTGAGGAGTTGAAAAAAGTACAGATTTAATTCTTCCTATTCCCAGCAGGTCACTTCTACATACAGCTCTTCCTTCTCTTCTAATCTCCCTTTCTGTATGTTTTCTTCTTTCTTTCATCTATTTTTTTAACTTCTCTCTCTTTTTTAGTCTCTCTTCTTTTACCTTTTCTAGCACATATGGTCTTTCTCTTAATGTCCTTTCATTCTTCTTTCATCCCTTGCCTTTTATATAAAATTTTTACTCTTAATCTGTTTTCCCCCTCCTCATTTTCTTTATTTTCAGTATTTTAGTCAACTCTGAAAATTAGTGTATTTAAACTGACTGATGCCTGTAACTTGCTTACAGATGAGGTCATGGCCTGGTTTTCCCCTAATACAAAGAAGCAATTGTATAAATAGACACCATTATGCTATAGGGTTAACACTAAATATTTCAAACTGAAAAAAATACTCTTAAATAAAAATGCTCTTTCCACATGATTTGCCAAATACATGTCTAAAGTTATCAGGAAGTTTTGAATATAGTGTTTTTAGACTCCTGAGAATCCTATGCCAAAATGTGATGACAGAGGAAGAAGTGGTTCCTCAGCCTCTGATCTTTGATCCTTGGCCTACTCTTCTTTCTCTGCCCACCCTGACTCTGTCCCAAACCATAAAGGGCCTCATGTGTATATGTGTGAACACCCCAGTCTGCACTTTTGAGCACAGCCCACAACAGCCATAAACAGCTGATCCTCACTTACTCCCTGTGTCTGTGATCACACAGTGGAAGCACAGTCTTTCCTGGAGGTACGGATCTTAAGAAGACTGCCAAATCACTGCAAGCAAATCTGGGGTCATCTGAGAAGGGATTTCAGAGATTCTAAAGTTCAGGGTTACTATAACTTGATCCAGGAAGGAAGTCATAGACCATGAGTGGACACATCTGTCTGTGTTGATTTAAGACCTACAGACTTTGGAAATGAAAATTACTAAAGTCTAGATTCTGAAGTTTAGGTATGCCAAACTACAGAAAGCTCTGGTGTACGATAGATAAGTATTCTTGAATAAACCTGCTGAAATGCCTTGATTCTGTACCCTAAAATGAGTTGCTAAGAAAACTAAAGAGTGAACCAAATATTATAAGATCATTGGGAGTATCAGTTTGGTGTTGGCCTAACCTAGCTTCTAAAAGCTGTAGCTATTCAGTGGTTGTGAGCTTGAGTTTGAGGTACTCACTACAGCAATAGGATTCCACGATATGATTGAAAATACATTCCAAAGTTTCAAGCTTAAAGAGGCATAAAAAGAAGTAAAAAGTTGTCAAAATGAAGAGTCTTCAGTTAAGTGTCTTGGAGGTGTGTTTTAAAACAAGCATTAATTTAAGAACACTTTTCTAAACAAAGAAATACATGATAGAACCTTGAACAAACTCAGCAAATTTCAAGTGCTAACTCTGTGCCATTTATTTCACTTTAAAAATTATGACCATGTACTAAGAGAAGCTTGTAAGACTGTGTATGTTTTGAGCCCAAATGGTGTGTGTATGCATACCAAAATATTTTCAGTAATATTTAAAAATATTTTAATTAATTAATTTATTTTTATTGGAAAATAATTTCTTTGCAATGTTGTGTTGGCTCCTGTTGTACAGTTTTTACATTTTTGAGTTTGTCAAGTTTGTACTTATCAACTGGTCCTATATTAATCAACCAAAAAAGAGATAAACATTATTAGAATATCTGCATTTTCTTATGTACTAAGGCAATTACTAGAGATAAAAAGAAGTATGCTGCTAAGTCGCTTCAGTCGTGTCCAACTCTTTGTGACCCCATAGATGCCAACCCACCCGGCTCTCCCATCCCTGGGTTTCTCCAGGCAAGAATACTGGAGCGGGTTGCCATTTCCTTCTTCCATGCATGAAAGTGAAAAGTGAAAATGAAGTTGTGTCCGACTCCTAGCGATCCCGTGAACTGCATCCTACCAGGCTCCTCCATCCATGGGACCTTCCTGGCAAGAGTACTAGAGAGGGTTGCCATTGCCTTCTCCATCCAGTTGCCAAAAGTATAGAACTTTTTATTCAAGGAATTTTATCTCTTTGAGATAAAAACAAAGATGTGGGAGAGATTTGCAAAGAAGCAAGACAAAGAAGAAATTTCCATTTGATTTGGCAGTTTTATTATTTGTTTATAGACCAGACCATTTTCTGCTTGCCTAATAAATTTTATTTGATTTCTGATTTTAAGTTATCTCTTCTAGTAAGTTATACACAGTTACAGAGCATCTATTCTTTATTTTTGACAATTTAAAAAATTATGTTTATTAATACTGTAGGTATTTGGGGATTAAATATCCACTTTTAAATGATGAATATGTGTAAGAAGCCATCACAAGAAAAATGATAAAATATTTATAACAGAATAAAAATGAAAAGAGGGTTTTTACAATTGTTGCTTACAGCTGAAGCTTCTCAATACAACTAAATACAATTTGGAATCTTGAATAAGGTATGAAAGTAAATAATGAGCATTAACATAAAACTTTGTGAAATTTGAAGAAAATCAGTCCTTTAGTTAATGATACTATGTATGTGTATGCTCAGTTATATCCATCTCTTTGTGACCCTGTGGACTGTAGCTGCCAGATTCCTCAGTCTGTGGAATTTTTCAGGTAAGAATACTGGAGTGGGTGGCCATTTCTGCCATAATAATGTGTCACATGTTAATTTTTTGTTCTTTTTTTTTTTTTAACCACATAGTATTTTTTATATTCTCAGAATTGGATTAAAATTTCAATCCTCATTCAAATTTTTTTTAAAAATCACTAAAATAATAAGCTTTCCAGATATTTAACAGTAATACTAGGTACCAGAATGAATGGAACTATATCACAATTTTGAGTGAATATAAATTAAAATCTAGGATTCTATTCATACTTAGTCAAACTAGTGGAACCAAAATATAAATTTTTTGCTAAGAAAAAATTCATAAGCTTTCTAAAGTGGATATATTATAAATACTATATATTAAGCTTTTCTACTATGCTTGATAAAGGCTTGAGAAAGAACAACCAAAAAAAAAAAACAGATGGATGAAAAATATTAAATAGAGAAAGTGAAACAAACTCGATAAAAGATCATCATATAGTTTATTTGTTTTTAAACATGGCTGCTCATCAAACTCACATCAGGAGCCCAATACCTGGGCATTTGTATTATTCAAATGATTACAGGATAATTCTAATGTACACCTGAATTTTAAAAAGTGGTTACAGATTTTCATATTATATGGTAGTTATAGTGACATAGGGGCTTCCCTGGTGGCTCAGAGGTTAAAGTATCTGCCTGCAATGTGGGAGACCTGGGTTCGATATCTGGGTTGGGAAGATCCCCTGGAGAAGGAAATGGCAACACACTCCAGTATTCTTGCCTGGTGAATCCCATGGACGGAGGAGCCTGGTGGGCTACAGTCCACGGGGTCGCAAAGAGTAGGACACGACTGAGCGACTTCACTTCACTTTTAGTGATATAGAAATCTATTATATTTTTTTTGAGCAATCATGATACAATGGTATTAAAACAGTTACATAATGACAGTAGTAAATAGTACCAGTTTTCACAATCAATAGCCAGAAAAAATAAAAGATAATTGCAATTGCAGGCCATAATGGAAACAAGATTAACCTAATAGTATAAAATAATTATGTACAATTTGAGGAGTTAAGTAGAGTGATGTANGGACGGAGGAGCCTGGTGGGCTACAGTCCACGGGGTCGCAAAGAGTAGGACACGACTGAGCGACTTCACTTCACTTTTAGTGATATAGAAATCTATTATATTTTTTTTGAGCAATCATGATACAATGGTATTAAAACAGTTACATAATGACAGTAGTAAATAGTACCAGTTTTCACAATCAATAGCCAGAAAAAATAAAAGATAATTGCAATTGCAGGCCATAATGGAAACAAGATTAACCTAATAGTATAAAATAATTATGTACAATTTGAGGAGTTAAGTAGAGTGATGTAGTAAGTGGAAGTACATGCATGGACATGTTTTCATCTACCCAGCCAGTCTATGTATTTTGGTTGGTATGCTTAATTCTAACTTTATTGGAGTTCCATTGTATGCTATTTGTTATTTTTCCATTCTTCCTTTTAATATTTTTTGTCATTGTTCTCACTTTGATTACTGTGTGTCTCAGTGTGTTCTTCCTTGAGTTTATCCTGCCTAGAACTCTCTGTGCTTCCTGGACTTAGTTGACTATTTCCTCTCTCATGTCAAGAAACACCTGGAGTAATAAGCAAATTTGGCCTTGGAGTACAGAATGAAGCAGGGCAAAGGCTAATAGAGTTTTGCCAAGAGAATGCNTCAGCACTCAGCTTTCTTCACAATCCAACTCTCACATCCATACATGACTACTGGAAAAACCATTGCCTTGACTAGACGAACCTTTGTTGGCAAAGTAACGTCTCTGCTTTTGAATATGTTATCTAGGTTGGTCATAACTTTCCTTCCAAGGAGTAAGCGTCTTTTAATTCATTTTCTTATATCAAACTGTAAAAAGTTTTTATTATTTTTATTTCCATGATGTTGGATACAATATAAAAAGTCACAGTTCATTTTGATAAAGTGATTGAATACAATTCATGTTTCAGGAACACTGAATATCTGGTGACTGGGGGCAAGTTTTAAGTTCACAGCAATATACTCACATGAAGAATGTCAGATTCTGGCCTTTTAGACTTTTTTACTCTTAAAATACCTTGAATAGATTGAACATAGTGATTAAATCATACTATCATCCTTAGGGATATTTACTGTTCTAGGTTAAATTGGGATTAGTTGATTAAATGGAAGTATCTGGTCCATTGGTTAAAAGGATGGCTTAATTTAATAACACATAAATTTAATACCTTCCAAAAAACACCAAACACCACAACTAAAAACCAGAGCATTGATAACATCTTTAACATCTTTAGCGATAAAATTATACTTTTAGTAAAGATATATAGCAATATATAGTGGTAAAGTACTTATAAGAAGGAATTACTGATATAGAATTTTTTATTTAAAGAAGTTAAGATCAGTCTTTCTCAGAGAAATATTGCATGATATTTCTTATATATTCAGTTCAGTTCAGCTCAGTCTCTCATTCATGTCCAACTCTTTGCGACCCCATGAATCGCAGCACGCCAGGCCTCCCTGTACATCACCAACTCCCAGAGTTCATTCAGAGCCACATCCATCGAGTCACTGATGTTAACCAGCCATCTCATCCTCTGTTGTCCCCTTCTCCTCCTGCCCACAGTCCCTCCCAGCATCAGAGTTTTCCAATGAGTCAACTCTTCACATGAGATGGCCAAAGTACTGGGTTTCAGCTTTAGCATCATTTCGTCCAAAGAAATCCCAGGACTGATCTCCTTCAGAATGGACTGGTTGGATCCCCTTGCAGTCCAAGGGACTCTCAAGAGTCTTCTCCAACACCACAGTTCAAAAGCATCAATTCTTCAGTGCTCAGCTTTCTTCACAGTCCAACTCTCACATTCATACATGACCACTGGAAAAACCATAG
>SJYV01042289.1:122090-168741 GCA_006410875.1 Neotragus pygmaeus | reverse complement strand
ACCAGGCTCCCCCAACCCTGGGGTTCTCCAGGCAAGAACACTGGAGTGGGTTGCCATTTCCTTCTCCAATGCATGAAAGTGAAAAGTGAAAGTGAAGTCGCTCAATCATGCATATAATTTAAATAAACACAGAGACAATATACAGCCTTGACATAATCCTTTTTCTATTTGGGACCAGTCTCTTGTTCCATGTCTAGTTCTAATTGTTGCTTCCTGACCTGCATATAGGTTTCTCAAGAGCCAGGTCAGGTGGTCTGGTATTCCCATCTCTTTCAGAATTTTCTACAGTTTATTGTGATCCACACAGTCAAAGGCTTTGGCATAGTCAATAAAGCAGAAACAGTTGTTTTTCTGTAACTCTCTTGCTTTTTCCATGATCCAGCGGATGTTGGCAATTTGATCTCTGGTTCCTCTGCCTTTTCTAAAACCAGCTTGAACATCAGGAAGTTCATGGTTCACATATTGCTGAAGCCTGGCCTGGAGAATTTTGAGCATTACTTTATTAGCGTGTGAGATGAGTACAATTGTGTGGTGGTTTGAGCATTCTTTGGCATTTCCTTTCTTTGGGATTAGAATGAAAACTGACCTTTCCAGTCCTGTGGCCACTGCTGAGTTTTCTAAATTTGCTGGCATTTTGAGTGCAGCACTTTCACAGCATCATCTTTCAGGATCTGAAACAGCTCCACTGGAATTCCATCCCCTCCACTAGCTTTGTTCGTAGTGATGCTTTCTATGGCCCACTTGACTTCACATTTCAGGATGTCTGGCTCTAGGTGAGTGATCACACCATCGTGATTATCTTGGTCATGAAGATCTCTTTTGTATAGTTATATAAAATTTTATATGTAGAGTAAGATCTTATTATAGAATTATATATGTAGAATCTAATATATAGATTATTCGATTATATATAGAATATATATATTCACTTATATATAGAATCTAACAAAAAAAGATACTAATGAACGTATTTACAAAACAGAAACAGAGTCACAGACTGAGAGACCAAACTTATGGAGGTGGGAGGGAAATGGGTAAAGAATATATTGTGAGTTTGGGATTAACATGTACACACTACTATATTTAAAAAGAATAAAGAATAAGGACCTACTGTATAGCACAAGAACTTTGCTCAATGTTATGTAGCAACCTAATTGAGAAAAGAATTTGAAAAAGAATTGATCCATGTAAAAGTAAAATAAAGTAAGTTCTGAGTTTCCTCAAACTTTTCAGCATTTATATGAATTTCCATCAATTGTAAAAATAAAATAAACATGCAACTTTTATAATTCAGGTTATTATATATATATATGTATCAATATATACATATACATACAAGACAATATATGTTAATGACTGAACAACAATATACATTAATGTGTACTTAGGTAGATCTGAATTTTATCAGTACGTATATAAGGTGTTTCTGAATCTTAATAGTATGTAAGCTTCTCTTAAGAAAAATGTGAATTTGGAAGCTTCTTATCTATTTGTTATGGTTCAGTTGCTCAGTCAACTCTGACTCTTTGTGATCCCATGGACTGCAGCACACTAGGCTTGCCTGTCCTTCACCATTTCCCAGAGCTTTCTCAAACTCATGTCCATTGAGTCAGTAATGCCATCCAACCACCTCATCCTCTGTTGTCTGCTTCTCCTCCTGCCTTCAATCTTTCTCAGCATCAAGGTCTTTCCCAATGAGTCACTCTTCACATCAGATAGCCAAAGTATTAGCACTTCAGTTTCAGCATCAGTTCCTTCAATGAATATTCAGAATTGATTTCCTGTAGGATTGACTGATTTGATCTCCCTGCAGTCCAAGGGTTTTCAAGGGTTTTCTCCAATCAGTTCAAAAGCATCTATTCTTAAGCTCTCAGCCTTCTTTATGGTCCACATTTCACATTGATACATGACTACTGAAAAACCATAGTTTAATTAGACGGACCTTTGTTCACAAAGTAACGTCTCTGCTTTTTAATATGCTGTCTAGATTTGTCATACTTTTTCTTGCAAAGAGCAAGCATCTTTTAGTTTCATGGCTGCAATCACCATCTGGAGTGATTTTGGAGCCTGAGAAAATAGTCTGTCACTGTTTCTATTGTTTCCCTATCCATTTGTCATGATGTAATGGAAGTGGATGCCATGACCTTCATTTTTTGAATGTTGAGTTTTAGGCCAGCTTTTTCACTCTTTCACCTTGATGAAGATGATCTTTAGTTCTTCTTTACTTTCTGCCATAAGGTGGTATCATCTGCAGATCTGAGGTTATTGATATTTCTCCTGGCAATCTTGATTCCAGTTTGTCCTTCATCCAGCCCTAAATGTTGCATGAAGTACTCTGTATATAAGTTAAACAAGCAGAGTGACAGTATACAGCCTTGATGTACTCCTTTGCCAATTTGGAACCAGTCTGTTGTTCCATGTCCAATTCTAACTGTTGCTTCTTGACCTGTATTCAGGTTTTGTAGGAGGCAGGTAAGATGGTCTGATATTCCCATCTCATTAAGAATTTTCCAAAGTTTGTTGTGATATAAACAGTTAAAGGCTTTAGAACAGTCAATGAAGCAGAAGTAGATGTTTTCCTGGAATCCCTTTGCTTCTTTCTATGATCCAGCTGAAGTTGTCAATTTGATTTCTAGTTCCTCTGCTTTTTCTAAATCCAGCTTTTACATCTGGAATTTCTCAATTCACATGCTGTTGAAGCTTAACTTGGAGAATTTTGAGTATTACTTTCCTAGCATGTGAAATTAGTGCAATTGTGCATTAGTTTTAACAGTCTTTAGCATAGCCCTTCTTTAAGAATAGAATGAAAACTGACTTTTTCCAGTCCTGTGGCCACTTCTTAGTTTTCCAAATTTGCTCTCATATTGAGTACAACACTTTCACAGCATCATCTTTTAAGATTTGAAATAGCTCAACTGGAATTCCATCACCTCAGCTAGTTGTGTTCATAGAGATTCTTCCTAAGGCCCACTTGACTTTACATTCCAGGATGTCTGACTCTAGGTGAGTGATCACACCTTTGTGATTATCTGGATCATGATCTTATTTGTACAGTTCTTCTGTATATTCTTGCCACCTCTTCTTAATATCTTCTGCTTCTGTTAGGTCCATACCATTTCTGTTCTTTATTGAGCCCATCTTTGCATAAAATTCCACCTTGGAATCTCTAAATTTCTTGAAGAGATCTCTAGTCTTTCTCATTCTATTGTTTTTCTCTGTTTCTTTGCATTGTTCACTTAAAAAGGCTTTCTTATCTCTCCTTGCTCTTCTCTGGAACTCTGCATTCAGATGGATATATATTTCCTTTTCTACTTTGTCTTTAGCTTCTCTTCATTTGAGTGTAAGGCCTCCTCAGAAAACCATTTTGCTTTTTTGCATTTCTTTTTCTTGGGGATGGTCTTGATCACTGCCTGCTGTACAGTGTCGTGAACCTCTGTCCATAGTTCTTCAGCCACTCTGTCTATCAGATTTAGTCCCTTGAATCTATTTATCGATTCTGTTGTATAATCATAAAGGATTTGGTTTTGGTCATACCTGAATGTCCTAGTGGTTTTCCCTACTTTCTTCAATTTAACTCTCAATCTGGCAATAAGGAGTTCATAATCTGAGCCACAGTCATCTCCAAGTCTTCTTTTTGCTGACTTTATAGAGCTTCTCCATCTTCAGCTCCAAAGAATCAGTCTGATTTCAATATTGACCATCGGGTGATGACCATGATGACCAACCCTCTTATAGTTGGAAGAGGGTGTTTGCTATGAGTAGGTATCTCTTGACTCCCTACTTTTGCATTCCAGTCCCTGTGATGAAAAGGACATCTTTTTTGGTTGTTAGTTCTAGAAGGTCTCGTAGGTCTTCATAGAGCCATTCAGCTTCAGCTTCTTCAGCATTACTGGCTGAGGCATAGACTTGAGTTACTATGATATTGAAAGGTTTGCCTTGGAAATGAACCGAGATAATTGTGTTGATTTTGAGATTGCACCCAAGTACTGCATTTCAGACTCGTTGGTTAACTATGAGGGCTACTTCATTTCTTCTAAGGGATTCTTGCCCAGAGTAGTAGATATAATGGTCATCTGAATTAAATTCATCCATTCCAGTCCATTTTAGTTCACTGATTACTAAAATGTTGATGTTCACTCTTGCCATCTCCTGTTTGACCACTTCCAATTTACCTTAATTCATGGACCTAACATTCTAGGTTCCTATACAATATTGTTCTTTACAGCATCAGAGTTTACTTTCACCACCAGTCATATCCACAACCGGTCTTGCTTCTGCTTTGGCTCTGCCTCTTCATTCCTTCTGGAACTATTTCTCTGCTCTTCTCCAGTAGCATATTAGATAGATAATCTTATCTATATATAATAGCTACTGAAGTAGAGAGTAAACAGGAAAATAAAAGACAAAACAGAATATTAGTCCAGTTTAGTACACATGCCCATATATCCATTTCTGTTACCAATTTCTTACAGAACTAGAATCACTTAGCATTATAAATTTAATGTTCATCAATTAACCATGAATAATTAATTATTAACAATTATTAATTAAGTTAAACCTTTTATTGAAACATAATATAGACATTGTCCATAATGTGAATTTATAAATATGATGATAAGTACAATGGAACACCATCCTTATGGCAGAAAGTGAAGAGGAACTAAAAAGCCTCTTGATGAAAGTGAAAGAGGTGAGTGAAAAAGTTAGCTTAAAGCTCAACATTCAGAAAACGAAGATCATGGCATCTGGTCCCATCACTTCATGGAAAATAGATGGGGAAACAGTGGAAAAGTTGTCAGACTTTATTTTTATGGGCTCCAAAATCACTGCAGATGGTGACTGCAGCCATGAAATTAAAGAAACTTACTCCTTGGAAGGAAAGTTATGACCAACCTAGATAGCATATTGGAAAGCAGGGACATTACTTTGCCAACTAAGTTCTGTCTAGTCAAGGCTATGGTTTTTCCAGTGGTGATGTATGGATGTGAGAGTTGGACTGTAAAGAAAGCTGAGCGGCGAAAAATTGATGCCTTTAAACTGTGGTGCTGAAGAAGACTCTTGAGAGTCCCTTGTACTACAAAGAAATCCAGCCAGTCCATTCTAAAGGAGATCAGCTCTGGGTGTTCTTTGGAAGGAATGATGCTGAAGTGGAAACTCCAGTACTTTGGCCACCTCATGTGAAGAGTTGACTCATTGGAAAAGACTCTGATGCTGGGAGGGATTAGGGGCAGGAGGAAAAGTGGACGACAGAGGATGAGATGGCTGGATAGCATCACCTACTCGATGGACATGAGTTTGAGTGAACTCAGGGAGTTGGTGATGGACAGGGAGTCCTGGTGTGCTGTGATTCATGGGGTTGCAGAGATTCAGACATGATTGAGCGATTAAACTGAACTGAACTGAACAATATCTTTAGCTCTATTTCAGTAGAGACCAAGATGAACATTTAATTCTGACTCAATTGTCTGGGCATAATAACTGAGTTGGGCTTTACAAGATCAGTAGAATTATGGAAAATAATTGCCAACTTATAGGGCTTGGTGAAAATTGGTGCTGTGATTCAGAAAGTATCGATTTTAGAGAATTGGAAAGAGGCTAGAGAAACAGACTAGGGCCAAATTGTGAAGGTTCTCAAATTTCCCATGCAGAATTTAGGACTTAATTCTACTAATTTTTTATTTCAAACTTACAGAAAAGTTATAAGATAAGAATAAAATACAAATGCTAGTACAGAAACATACTCTTTCCTCAGAATCACCTATCGTTAACACTTGTCCCTATTTATCAATCATTTATTCTCTCTCTACTTCTCTCTATATAGATATTGATATAGATATGATGTTATCTATATATAAATACTTATATTTCTTTATATAGCTGAAATGTTTTAGAGTGAGCTACATATATCATGTCTTTTTACCTTAAATTTTCTTTGTGCATTTCCCCATAACAGGAATATTCTTTTACATGGCTCAATACAGTAACAACTTCAGTAAATTTAACATTAATAAAATTATTTTTATCTGATTTTCACACTCTAGGTTTTTCAATTAATCCAATAATATAGTTTACAGTTTATTTTTTCTAGAACAAGGACGAATCTATATTAAGGGGCTATGTTTTGTTGTAATGCCTTTTAGTACCATCTGTCCATACCATTTACACAGCATTTGTCTTTTTTGAAAGTTCTTCATTGTTTTCAATTTTTTCATGGTGGTAAAATACACATGGCATAAAATTTACCATCTTAACCATTTTTATTTATACAATTCAATGATGTTATATGCGTTCATATGGCTGTGTAACCGTCACCACCATACACCTCCATAAGTGTTTTCACCTTTTAAAACTGAAATTTTGTACCCATTAATCAGTAATTCCCTATTCCCTTTCCCCCTTCCCTTCTGGCAACCCATTCTGCTTTCTTTCTTATGATTGTGACTGCTCTAGGAAACTCACATAAGAGGAATCATATAATACTTTTCTTTTTGTGATTGGCTTATTTCATTTAGCATAGTGTCCTCAAGGTTTATCCATATTGTAGTAAATCTCAGAATCTCCTATCTTCTTAAAGCTGAATAATATTTTATTGTACATATATATTTTTTACTTTTCCATTTATATTCTAGCTATTATGAATAATGCTATGAACATAAGTGTATCTGTTTAAGACAAACCTTTGGACATATACCTAGAATTGGAATTGTTTGATCATATGGTTATTCTATTTTTAATTTGTTGAGGAAACTTCATACTGTTTTCTACAGCAACTATACCATTATATACCCCATAAACAGTGCACAAAATTTTAACTTTTTCCATACCACATGCTCTTCACTTTCTTCATATCCTCACCAATAATAATTACTTTTTTATTTTTATTTTTATTTTTTGGTAGTTCCCATCCAAATGGATGTGACCCAGAATCAGAAGAGATCTGGTCAGTCATTTATGTGAGGCTTCAGTGTCAACAGAAACTTTGCTGTTTTTTCTTCTTCCCTCAGTGAGGACTCTTTAGTGTCTTATCTAAGTTATATTCAGGTATCTCTATTCTATACGAAGTCTAAAGTCAAAAGCTAAAGCTTAGACAGTGTGAATCACAACAAACTGTGGAATATTCTTAATGAATTGGGAATACCAGACCACCTTACCTGCCTTCTGAGAAACCTGTATGCAGGTCAAGAGGCAACATTTAGAACCAGACTTGGACAACAGAACTGTTCAAAATTGGGAAAGGAGTACATAAAGGCTGATTTGTCACCTGCTTATTTAACTTATATGCAGAGTACATCATGTGAAATACCAAGTTGGATAAAGCACAAGTTGGAATCAAGATTGCTAGGAGAAATATCAACAACCTCAAATATGCAGATGACACCATCATTATGGCAGAAAGCAAAGAGGAACTAAAGAGCCTCTTGATGAAAGTGAAAGAGGAACATGAACAAGTTGGCTTAAAACTCAAAATTCAAAAACCTAAGATCATGGCATCCGATACGATTACTTCATGAGAAATACCTGAAGAACCAGTGGAAACAGTGACAAACTTTATTTTCTTGGGCTCCAAAATCACTGCAGGTGATAACTGTAGTCATGAAATTAAAAGACACTTGATCCTTGGGAGAAAATCTATAACAAACCTAGACAACATATTAAAAAGCAGAGACATTACTTTGTCAACAAATGTCCATATAGTCAAAGCTATGGTTTTTCCAGTAGTCATGTATGGTTGTGAGAGTTGGACTATAGAGAAAACTGAGCACCAAAGAATTGATGCTTTTGAACTGTGGTGTTGGAGAAGACTCTTGAGAATCTCTCGGACTGCAAGGAGATCAAACCAGTCAATCCTGTAGGAAATCAGTCCTGAATATTCATTGGAAAGACTGATGCTGAAGCTGAAGCTCCAATACTTTGGCCACCTGATGCGAAGAACTGGCTCATTGGAAAAGACCCTGATGCTGGGAAAGATTGAAGGTGGAAGGAGAAGGGGTTGACAGAGGATGAGATGGTTGTATGTCATCACCAACTCAATGGACATGAGTTTGAGCAAGGAGTTGGTGATGGACACGGAAGCCTGGTGTGCTGCAGTCCATGGTTGCAAAGAGTCAGACACAACTGAGCAACTGAGAGCGACTGAACTGAAATGAAAAGATAGGCTCATGTGCCTTCTTTTCTAAAACAATGATAGGTCTGATCTCTACTTCACCCAATATCCTTCTCTAACCATCATTTACTTCTCAGCCTCAAAACACCTATGATGTATATTGCTTGTTATTCATCCATGTGTTTTAATCAACATTTAGTTATAATTTTACAACACTGTCCATTGCTTCCCATTTTTGATGTTGTAGAATGATTACAGCCTGTATTATCTGTATGTTTCTTAACATATGTTTCAATAACATAGTATTGAATTACAAAGCATATCACTAGAGCATGTCCTCAGGGTGAATAAAAGCATTTTACTTTACTATTGCTCAGTATCTCTTGGTGAAAGAGAATCCAAAATAAAATTTGTCCTCACCCGGATGACAGAAAAGAGCACTTAAATCCAGGACCACGTTCTCCGAGGTTGGAGCTTAGCAATCCAATCCTCTTAGCAAGTTCTATCAACTGTTTCTTAAGTTGCCATTATATTTTCTGTATCCCAAAAGAACAGAAAGAAAAGGCTGAAGAGGAACAGAACCAAAAAAAGCCTTGCAGTTCCAAAGACTGTTGAGTTACCTCTTTTTAAAACGTCAAAAATCTGATGAAGAACTCCTCAGAATATTTCACATCCCTGTACCTTGCTTAGAAGTGAGTACTGTAACTAGGATTTTGGTAAGGGTTGTTTGAGAAGCAAAGCCAGAGGGAAGAAGTGTCTGACTGTTTGCTTTCCCTTTCTGATGGTCTAAGCAGGACTGGTTTGGAAAACTTTTTTTTTTTTCCTGACAGGAAAACTACTTTGTTGCTGTCTCATCAGGGGAAAAAAAAAAAAAAAAAGAGGGAAAAGGCAATAACAAAAGTTCTTTTTTGTCATATTCAGAGCAAAGATATTTTCCTTTTAAGTGAATTGAGCTAAAATCTTCATAATACTTGAAGAATGACATACCAGAACTCATTCCTGCTGAAACAACTGGATGTTTCCTATAAGGTCTTCCTGGTAGGGAGAGGTGCTGTGATGCTGTGACCCAACAGGTCAAGTGCTATTGTTTTTGAATCCCAGTCTATATTCAGATAGGACTTCCCAGGTGGCTCAGCAGTAAAAGAACCTATCTGCCAATGTAGGAGACTCAGGAGCCATGGATTTGACCCCTAGGTCAGGAAGATCCTCTCGGGGAGCAAATAACAACCCTCTCCAGTATTCTTGCCTGGGAAATTCCACGGACAGAGGAGCCTAGTGGGCCACAGTCCATGGGGTCACAAAGAGTCAGACACAACCGAGCAACTGAGCACACACTACTTTCAGTTACATGAACTGACTGTGTTGAATTTGTTCTTAATCCTCATTACAGTTTGCTCTACTTGAGATAAATAGAAGGGCATAGAAAAACCTAACATACTTCCGTTCCTTTTTCCTGGTTTGGTTCCTCTAGCTGAAGTGTCAGAGAAGAGCAAAGCAATTTCAGGTCACTGCTTGCTTTCTCTGTAAACAACAAATAGGGGGGCAGGGATACTTCAATTTCAACAGCATTTCTGGCTGTCTATGGTGATTTTGCTGGATCAGTGCATATCCTTAACACAAAATTTAACAAGCAATTGAGTTGTTTATATTGTTTTTTTTTAATGTCTTTCATGCCACACCAAATGGGGAAAAAAGAGAAGAAGGCCACAAAAGCTATTGAATTGCAGCTCACTCCATGAATATAAAAAGAAATGATACAGAGGAGAAAGCAGGTGTATTGCAAAGTTAGGCTTCTTTTATGAGCCTGAGGAAAATTCTGGCTTTCAGCCAAATGTCTTTCAGCTGAGAGTTCCACAAAAACTTAGGCTATATACTTTTTTCAATTCAAGTGTTCTTATTTTAATAAAACAGTGTATGTGTGTTGATGAAAATGGAAAGAAATAGTATAAGAATTCACGTATTATCCTGTTTCTGTTCTCAAATTTTATTGTATTTTTCTCAGATGTTTTCTCAGTTTTCTGCATGGATGATAGCTGTGTGGATTTAATTTCTAATCATACTTTCTACCTTCACTCTGCTAAATTAAACTGTTTTTGTTGTTGAAAACTCTCTTCCACTCATACTTTGCAATAGAATCACATGTGTGTACTCCTTGAAGGACTCACGTGTACATACCAAATAGAGCCTCATCTCTATTTTGTTGACAATGGTAACAGAGGCTAGAAGTAAAGGGCTTCCCTGGTGGCTCAGATGGTAAAAAATCTGCTTGGAATGTGGGAGAACCAGATTAAATTCCTGGGTCTGAAAGATCCTCTGGAGAAGGAAATGGCAACCCATTCCAGTATTCTTACCTGGAGAAGCCAATGGACAGAGGAGCCTGGGCTACAGTCCGTGGGGTCTCAAAGAGTCGGACACAAATGAGTGACTAACACTGTCTCTTTCAAGTAAAGGCAGGATAGGAAGTTCAACATAGTATCTCATATTTTTATTATGTATTACTTCCCAAGATAAGACAAAGTTGTTTTGAGGTGTTATAAAATCAGGTAACAGCTACCATGGAGTTTAAATTTGTTATAAGCTAGTACATATTAAAACCTGTAATTATGGCTTTCTTCCCAATCACGCCTCCATAAAGAGGGAAGAGGTTGATTCCCATTTAAAGAGATTTTGTTAAAATGTATCTTTGAAGGTCAATCTTGTGATGCTGATTTAATTGTTCTGGATGGGACCAGGCATCAGAGAATTTTAGTAGCTCTCTGAATAATTCTAGCTATAGTAGTAACTCTACTGGTTAGAATCAGAAGAGCAGGTGAAATGTATGTGGGAGGCAGTGGGCAGTGAGGAATGGGAATGCCAAATCTAAAATCTGAGAAATTTAGAAAATAAAGGAAGCTAAGAGTCACACATTAATTGGCAACTGAAGTGCAATAATGCTAAGTAAGGATTTTGTCCAAGGTAACTAAGCTAGAAGCAAAGCCTGGAAGAGATTTCTCTTTTCATCCCTAATGTTTCCAGAACAGGTAGACTCATGTGTCATGTCCTGCAGATACTTTTAGGTTTCTCTCTCTCTCTTTTTTTTTTTTTTTTTTTGGCTTTTCTATATGTTTTTCATTTAATGAAAGATATGCTTTGTAATATCAGACTGTGGGCTATGAGGTAATTTACTAAAAATATTCTTTTTATTAAAATATTATTCTCCTTCTAACCTCTTAAATAAGATATATCAGTACCATTTTTCATAAGTTTATATTTTCTATATATTTTTTAAAATTCCAGAATGTATAATTTATTACAAGCAGTTCATCTGCAAAGTGAGTCTCTGCCCAGTGCTTTATTTATTGAAAGGGAAATCAATTCTATAAAGAAAGAGTGCTCCTGCAGTGCAGACACAAGAATTATTTTTGTTTTGCTTTTCTTTTTATCTTCTCTCTCAGTGTTTCTTTCTCCTTCATGATTCCCCAGGTTTTGGCATACCACTTTAATGCAAAATAAGATAATCATTTAAACATTTTTATAGCAGTCTTGTAGGGGAGTGGAATTTGTCTTTTAAATAAGTCTTTTAAACATAGGTTGATGTAATAATATTATAGACTTTATAATGAATTCATGAAAATTCTAATGATCTTTTATTTTCTCATCACAAGTTTACTGTATGTCTGCTCTGTGCAAAGTGTAAATGGTTTCCAGAGTGGCATAATAGTAAAACTCACAAATATTGCCATTTTGCCATTATGTTTAACTGAAAGTTTGTACATGTCATTAACTCGTTATTTCTAAAATAATTACTAAGCAAAGTAAATTCTGATGTGCACTACAACTTTCTGTCACCAAATCCATAGACAAAAAGATAATTCTAGCAATCCAAGGCCTCATGTGACTTGATTTTTCTAGGAGTGTTGACTGAATTTCCCTTTTGGAGAGCAGTGCATGTTTTTGAGATCTGTGATAACGATGGACACCCAGAGAGGAATGTTTTCAGTGACAAGCCTGTTAGACCACATGGGGATTGAACCCTGACTTTGGCCTCATTGTGACAATCAGAGTTAGCCAGTAGCGGGAAGAAAGGGGTTTTCAAAGATTTTCAGTTAACAAAAGACCTCTGTTTAAAATTTAGTGATTCTAGTAAAGGAAGCACAGGAAATATTTCCGTGAAGTTAATATGCATAGATATTATATTAACTTTATTAAAGAAGTGGAGTGCATTCATATGCTTTCACTTTTTTTACCCTTGTCCTTCACTCATATGTGCATGTGGGTATTTGCTTTTTGTCTGCATGCTTTTTCCATTTGAGGGAATATAATTATAATAAATATATTGCTAGAGTTTTGTCTCTCTTCTCAACATTTTTTAAAATACCTCATTAAAGTACATGAATCTAGCCATGGACAGAAATCTAGATGCTATGTAGCATAGCTGTGAGAAAATTTACTTACATATTCTTTCACTCCATCATCTTTCTACTAAAAGTCACTGGGCATTTTTATGTTGTTGGTGACTGACAATTTTGATAGGCATTTAGAAAAGTTACATGATGGTATGATATGGCAAATGTGGTGACAAGCAAGCATTTTTCTCTTAACAAGTCTATTTCCAGATGCCCCCCTACTGAGTTCTCTTTATACTGGGTAAATAAGTCACCATCTTTATGCTACAGATGTAAAAAGAAGGACTCTCCTGACTATTTCCTAAAGTCCTTTCCAGTTCTGAAATACTAATACTAAATTTAAGACTAAAAAATAATTTATAAAAATTGTTACTAAATATACATTGGTTGAAATTATGCTATTGTCTATTTACCACATTAGTAATTTAAACAGACTCTTTTAATTTATAAACAGGAAAACATAGAAGATCATCCATTGGAAGCAGATTTTTATCAGTGTTTCCTCTTTCTCAGTAAATGAGGAAGTGAGAGTTATTCTGCAAACAGTATACAATCTGATGGCATATCATTATAGAAGAGGGATAGTTATAGCCATAAAGACTAAGATAATCATCATTGAACTGGATTACATGTTTTGGACATTACTAAATGTCCAATCAAAGGTACAAGCAAAATTCTGTGACTGCAGTGAGGCTAACATAGAAAAAGAGCTTTGTTTTGTAGAAAATGATCTTTGATGACTTTTGCTATAAATGGATTTTATCTTCACTTTTTGTTGGTGATAGTTTGCATTATTGAAGTGCAATCATAAAAACATTGACAGTTTTTAAATCAAATATGGCTTCTTTCATGTCTGTAACTGTTCTGTTTAACAAGTATCTTTTCCAGCATACACTCATAAATTGTAAAGCATAACACTGAGATTTTAGCTTATAACCACATTATAGCCAAGACATAATTTATAAAAGTGGTAAATATATATGTCTATGAGTTTCTGTTATATTTATTTTAAAAGTGAGTTTATACAATAACCTCAGATATACAAATGACACCACCCTTATGGCAGAAAGTGAAGAGGACTAAAAAGCTTCTTGATCAAAGTGAAAGAGGAGAGTGAAAGATTTGGCTTAAAACTCAACATTCAGGAAACTAAGATCATGGCATCTGATTCCATCACTTCATGGCCAGTAGATGGGGAAACAGTGGAAACAGTGTCAGACTTTATTTTTCTGGGCTCCAAAATCACTGCAGATGGTGACTGCAGCCAAGAAATTAAAAGATGCTTACTCCTTGGAAGAAAAATTATGACCAACCTAGATAGCATATTCAAAAGCAGAGACATTACTTCGCCAACAAAGGTCCGTCTACTCAAGGCTATGGTTTTCCAGTGGCCATGTATGGATGTGAGAATTGGACTGTGAAGAAACCTGAATGCCAAAGAATTGATGCATTTGAACTGTGGTGTTGGAGAAGACCCTTGAGAGCCCTTGGACTGCAAGGAGATCCAACTAGTCCATTCTGAAGGAGATCAGCCCTGGGATTTCTTTGGAAGGAATGATGCTAAAAGCTGAAACTCCAATACTTTGGTTACCTCATGAGAAGAGTTGACTCATTGGAAAAGACTCTGATGCTGGGAGGGATTAGTGGCAGGAGGAGAAGGGGATGACAGAGGATGAGATGGCTGGATAACATCACTGACTCGATGGATGTGGGTCTGATTGAACTCCGGGAGTTGGTGATGGACAGGGAGGTCTGGCGTGCTGTGATTCATGGAGTCACAAAGAATCAGACCAACTGAGCAACTGAACTGAACTGAACTGAGTTTATACAAAACAGTTCTGAAAAAATTCTTCTGGTACTATACCTCTGATACGATCATAAAATATAGTATTTGAACTGCGATGCCATTGAAATAATCTAGTCAAATATCCTTACTCCCTGTTTAAAACTGTAAAGGTGTCTCCTTTTTATCTTTAAAATAGAATCTGAGTACCTTGGCATTGTATTAAGATCCTCAATGATCTTCCATTTCCTCATGTCCTTGCCACTTAGCCAATTAACACCAAACTAATAAGAGTATCTAGTCACAGAGTAAGGAGTTCTTCATCTGTTTGCTACAGAGCATTCTCTTCCCTTTTAGTGCAATATCCTAAGCACCTTCCTTCCTGACTGTGTGGTATCTTTCAAAATTAAGCTAAGAAAGTACTTCTGCAGGATGTTTTCTCTGAAACCCCAATACATTATTTGGAATTAGCATCCTGTGCATGACTCTATTTTATCATTTAGTTTGTTTAAGCAAAGTTTATTTCTTCATAAATGCATAACCAAAAATGCCATATTTATATAACACATGTATATGTAAGCCTATTGTTAGCTGAATATAGGCATAGAGGTGTATATATCTATCTAGATTGTGTACTTAAGTAAACTTTATTTCTCTCTCCACACAAAAATGCATGTGTACACATTTAGACACATTTTTGTGTACCTATGTTGTAGAAACCAGTAATCAAGAAACCAAGCACCACACAAAGAGAGTTGGAGAACTCAGGTTAATTACGCCAGTGGACCCAGAGGAGTTAACACTCCAAGCTCTGAGCCCCGAACAAAGGGGTTACAGAGTTTTTATTTACAAACAGGTATGATTAAGTGGGTTTGTGGGTTTTCAGGGGCCAGGGGAATTGCAAACAACGGGACAAGGGTGAGTGAGATACGCTCGTGAGTCCCCACTTTCTGAGACCTACATGGTCCAGACTTTGCAAGGAGTAAGCTGAGTTACAGAGGCAGAAAGAGCAGGAGGTTGTGTAAATATTGAACTTTTCCTCTTCACTTACCACCTTCTTGTCTCTTCTCTTGTTTGCTTCCCAGTATTAATGACTCTCTTTTATTCTTAGTGCATCAATGTAACCCAATAAACACTTGTTAAACTGTTATGGTGAGGGAAGAACGCATGAAAATATGTATGGTATATGTCCATGGCTACAGGGGTAACTATGATAGCCTTTATCTTCTAGCAACCTGTCTTAGAATCAAGTAGTAGTATTTGCTAACTTGAATTTTTAATTCTCAAATGATGTATAAAAATCCTCCAAAATAGTCTGGACATTTTTGAATATTTAAAAACTCCAACTTTTCCCCTTTTGTATGAAATATTTGGTCATTTATGATTCTAGTAAAGATAAAAAATATTAAGCTCAAATAAACATGTGTTAGTGTGTGTGAAGTCCTACTAAGCAATTGGAGATACAGAGTTTAATAGGACACATTAATATAATAATAACTAGAATTTATTCAACAGCTGCTCTCTTTCAGCTACCATTCTAAGACTTTTGCTTATTGTAATATCTAGGTTAATAATGCTGAATAGTGAATGAAAGTGAAAGTGGTGGTTGCTCAGTTGTGTCTGACTCTTTGTAATCCTATAGACTGTAGCCCACCAGGCTCCACTGTCCATTGAATTCTCCAGGCAGGAATATTGGAGGGGGTTGCCATTTCCTTCTCCAGGGGGTATTCCTGACCCAGGGATTTAACCTGGATCTCCCACATTTCAGGTATATTCTCTACCATCTGAGCCACCAGGGAAGTTCCCAAATAATAATATATAATTATCATTAATATATGTGTTAAAGTATGCTATTAATCACTTCAGTGCAGTCACTCAGTTGTGTCAGGCTCATTGCGACCCCATGGACTGCAGTCCACCAGGCTTCCCTGTATATCACCAACTCCGGGAGCCTACTCAAACTCATGTCCATTGCATCAGTGATGCTATCCAACCAGATCATCCTCTGTCGTCCCCCTCTCTCCCCGCCTTCAATCCTTCCCACCACCAGGGTCTTTTCAAATGACTCAGTTCATCTCATCAGGTGGCCAAAGTATTGGAGCTTCAGCTTCAGCAGAGTATTCAGGAATGATTTCCTATAGGATTGACTGGTTGATTCTCCTTGTTGTCCAAGGGACTCTCAAGTGTCTTCTCCAACACCACAGTTCAAAAGCATCAATTCTTTGGTGCTCAGTTTTCTTTATAGTCCAACTCTCACATCCATATATGACTACTCTGGAAAAACCATAACTTTCACTAGATGGACTTTTGTTGGTAAAGTATTGTCTCTGCTTTTTAATATGCTATCTAGGTTTGTCATAGATTTTCTCCCAAGGAGCAAGTGTCTTTTAATTTCATATCTGCACTCACCATTGGCACTGATTTTGGAGATCAGAAAAATAAACTCTCTTACTGTTTCCATTGTTTCCCCATCTACTTGCCATGAAGTGATGGGACTGGATGCCATGATCTAGTTTTCTGAATGTTGAGTTTTAAGCCAACTTTGTCACTCTGCTCTTTCACTTTCATCAAGAGGCTCTTTAGTTCCTCTTTGCTTTCTAACATAAGGGTGGTGTCATCTTCATATCTGAGGTTATTAATATTTCTCCCAGCGATCTTGATTCTAGCTTGTGCTTCATCCAGCCCAGTGTTTCTCATGATATACTCTGCATATATGCTAAATAAGCAGGCCGACAATATACAACCTTGACGTACTCCTTTCCCTGTTTGGAACCAGTCTGTTGTTCCATGTCCAGTTCTAACTGTTGCTTCTTGACCGGCATAGAGATTTCTCAGAAGACAGATTGAGTGGTATGGTTCCCATCTCTTTAAGAATTTTCCACATTTTGTGGTGATCCACACAGTCAAAGTCTTTGGCATAGTCAATAAAACAAAAGTAGATGTTTTTCTGAAACTCTAGCTTTTTTGATGATCCAGCAGATGTTCGCAATTTGATCTCTGGTTCCTCTGCCTTTTCTAAATCAGGCTTCAATAACTGGAAGTTCAAGTACTGTTGAAGCCTGGCTTGGAGAATTTTGAGTATTACTTTGCCTGTATGTGACATGATTGCAATTGTGCAATGGTTTGAACATTCTTTGGCATTGCCTTTCTTTGGGATTGGAATGAAAATTGACCTTTTCCAGTCCTGTGGCTCCTGCTGAGTTTTCCAAATTTGCTACCATGTTGAGTGCAGCACTTTTGCAATATCATTTTTTAGGATTTGAAATAGCTGGACTGGAATTCCATCATCTCCACTAGCTTTGTTTATAGTGATGCTTCCTAAGGCCTACTTGACTTCACATTCCAGGAATGTGGCTCTAAGTGAGTGATCACACCTTCATGGTTACCTGTGTCATGAAGATCTTTTTGTATAGTTTTTCTGTATATTCTTGCCACCTCTTCTTAATATCTTTTGCTTCTGTTAAGGCCACACCATTTCCGTCCTTTATTGTGACCATTTTTGCATGAAATGTCCCCTTTGAATCTCTAATTTTCTGAAGAGATCTCTAGTCTTCCCCATTCTATTTTTTTCCCTCTATTTCTTTGCATTGATCACTGAGAAAGGCTTTCTTAATTCCCCTTGCTATTTTTTGGAACTCTGCATTCAAATGGGTATATCTTTCCTTTTCTCCTTTGTTATTATGTTATTAATGCATAACTACAATAACAGTATATAACAGTATTCTGTGTTCAGTTCAGTTACTCCATCGTGTTCGACCCCTTGTGACCCCATGAACTGCAGCACGCTAGGCCTCCCTGTACATCACCAACTCCCAGAGTCCATCCAAACCCATGTCTATCAAGTCGGTGATGCCATTTAGCCATCTCATTCTCTGTCGTCCCCTTCTCCTCTTGCCCTCAATCCCTCCCAGGATCAGTATCTTTTCCAATGAGTCAGCTCTTCACATCAGGTGGCCAAAGTATTAGAGTTTCAGCTTCAACATCTGTCTTTCCAATGAACACCCAGAACTGATCTCCTTTACGATGGACTGGTTGAATCTCCTTGCAGTCCAAGGGACTCTCAAGAGTCTTTTACAACACCATAGTTCAAAAGCATCAATTTTCTGGCGCTCAGCTTTCTTCACAGTCCAACTCTCACATCCATACATGACTACTGGAAAAACCATAGCCTTGACTAGATGGACCTTTGTTGGCAAAGTAATGTCTCTGCTTTTCAATATGCTGTCTAGGTTGGTCATAACTTTCCTTCCAAGAAGTAAGTGTCTTTTAATTTCATGGCTTCAATCACCATCTGCAGTGATTTTGGAGCTCAGACAAATAAAGTCAGCCACTATTTCCCCATCTGTTTGCCATGAAGTGATGGGACACGATGCCATGATCTTAGTTTCCTGAATGTTGAGCTTTAAGCCAACTTTTTCACTCTCCTCTTTCACTTTCATCAAGAGGCTTTTTAGTTCTTCACTTTCTTCCATAAAGGTGGTGTCATCATTCCGTGTGCATTATATTAATTCCAAGATACTCATAAGAAGCAGTGTCAGAGAACTAAAGTACCTGTTCAAAGTCACCATAGTAAGTAACAGAGTCAAAATTCAAATCTATGTTCAAAATTCCTATGCAGCTTAGTTTACCACACTGCCTGTATTGAGAGGTTGGTGAGAATTACTATAGCTCTTCACATTTAGTTATTCTATCAAATCACAGTGGAATAACTTAATAATTATTTAGTGTGTTTGTACTTTGATTAAAACTCTTACCCCAAGGCAAATAATAAATAATCTAAAATAAAAATTAAGTGTGAACATTCAACTTCTCTAAAAATAACTTGCAAATGTGAACTATGCTTAATTATGAATATAAAAACTTAGAACTGAGTCATTTAAAAAATACTGCTCATAAATTTAAAGAAAACCAGTTTCTCTCTCTTTTTTTGCAATCCAAATTCCTCTTCAGTTGATTCATAAATTAATTCATTACCATCAAGCGACCTGAGGGCAGCTGAAAATTGGGTCCAAATTAGTAAGAAAGGAGGCAATTAGTCTTAAGTCTGGAATTTCAATGTTCAATAGAATCAGAATTGATCCATTTTTTGAAAAGGAGAACATCAATATCTTTTTAATTTCACTTTCTTTGAATGAGGATGAAGGAGGAGGGAAATCAAGATAACCAATTATTCTCAAATGAAAATTAAGAAAAGATGTTATCAGAAATCAACCAAAAGCATATTTTCTTTCTATATACTTTAATCACAAAGGAAAAGGTCTGTTTTTTGTTGAAGGTTGGATATATTTTGAATTCAAACTTAGAATCATCTTCAGAGACTTGTATTAAGAGACAAAGGTAGCATACATGTTTAATCCACTAGGGCTAAAATAGCAGCTCTTTTCTTTACCATTTATTTATTCAATTAAATGGGATTTTTGCTTTAGTGAATTAACAGAATTAATCTGGTGTCTTTATTGATTTCCAAGTGAATAAATGGGTTGAATGATAAAATGAATATGTTTAGCTAAAGAGAAACACATTGCCTCAAACTAAAGATATTCCAAAAATCATTTTCAGTCTTTTAAATTAAATCTACCTGTGCTCCCTGGGATACATAGGGAAATAAAGACTTTCATTAAGCCTTTAGTAAGTAGTAACAGGAATAGAAATACATAATTTGCCCAGGGTTATCTGACGGTATTAATATGTAGTCATTCATATGTTAAATGAAACACCAAAGATGTGGGCTAGAAGAAGGGGAAGTAGGGAGGCAGACTGGGAGAGCCTTAAATAGCTAATCATTTCCTGAATTGAGCCTCTCTAGTCTCTCCACTATTTAACCTACATTGGGCTTAGTATTTGACACACACAAGGAAAGATTTTAAACTAATAATAAGAGAAATAGAATGAATGGCAAAACTTCAGATAGGCTAATGTTCCAGGTTTAATTTCCCCGGATGTTTTCACCCAGATTATGGAACATGAGGTCATGACTGTAAAGGTAATCTCTTCCTATTTCTAGCAAAGGGACTTTGAAGGACTACAGTATCTCTCTCAGGGTTTGAATAATGTATTTGTTTCTTCTTAACCTGATGTTTAGATTCTTTTGCCCTTAACTCTAAGACCTTTAAATCCCTCATTTCTTTCACAGTTGATTAAGTAACAGCCCTGAGAAAAGCACTGACCGACTGTTCAACAGAAAACTTTTCAGGAGGCTAACAGGCTCTGACCTCCAAGAAATTATGTTGTTAAATTGACTCAAGACCTTACCAGGGAGACCAGGTTTTACTAAAGACCATATTAAAGTTTGGATTCTTCACTATTGAGAAAAATTCTTTTCCTCCAAGATCTGCAAATACCAGTTTTTCTTTTTCTATCTTGAACTCAGTTTTTGTGTGTCTTGAATTCTCAGTGATACCCAGAATGTTAATTGTGTTACAGTGCCATTGGCTGCTGTACCCTACCCCCAGGTGTGATCAGTTTGCACAAGTAGAGCTGAACCAGTTACATCTGAAATAAATGTTAGAAGAGTTGATAAATAGTTGCTGTTCTGTGTGTGCCTTTCCTTCATCCATAGCAGCTCCTCCTGAAACTTGCTCTAGGACTCCAGCTAAGTGATCATGAAATTTGTAATCACCTATAAGTGCAAATGATGTTTAAGAGAACCATCTATGTCTGCAAGCTGAAAAGAACAAAGTGCTCAACTAAACATACAATTACTTGAGGTTATGGTATTGCCTCTTTTACTCTAAGGTTATTTAAACTTCATGCAAAAATGGAGACATTTTTAGTGTCTAACTTAGTATAAGGATCCAAAATATTTAGGAAAGTTTTAGATTCACATATCCTATCTAAAAATTAAAATATGATAGAATAGTACATAAATTGAAAATTACTTAAGAGATGAATTTACAGGGTAAGAGAAGTTCAGGGCATGGAAAAATTTTAAATTATGTTACACACATATGTATATTTTATTCATTTATGAAATGTATGCAAGATGAACATGTATTTTATTTTTTCTTATCTGTAAAGGCTCTCAAAACCATATAAGTCAATACTATATTATATTTTATTCAGTTCAGTTCAGTCGCTCAGTCGTGTCCAACTCCATGAATTGCAGCACACTAGGCTTCCCTGTTCATCACCATCTCTTGGAGTTCACTCAGAGTCGCTTTCATCGAGTCCATGATGCCATCCAGCCATCTCATCTTTGGTCGTCCCCTTCTCCTCCTGCCCCCAATCCCTCCCAGCATCAGGGTCTTTTCCAGTGAGTCAACTCTTCGCATGAGGTGGCCAAAGTACTGGAGTTTCAGCTTTAGCATCATTCCTTCCAAAGAAATCCCAGGGTTTATCTCCTTCAGAATGGACTGGTTGGATCTCCTTGCAGTCCAAGGGATGCTCAAGAGTCTTCTCCAACACCACAGTTCAAAAGCATCCATTCTTCGGCGCTCAGCCTTCTTCACAGTCCAACTCTCACATCCATACATGACCACAGGAAAAACCATAGCCTTGACTAGATGGACCTTCGTCAGCAAAGTAATGTCTCTGCTTTTGAATATGCTATCTAGGTTGGTCATAACTTTTCTTGCAAGGAGTAAGCATCTTCTAATGTCATGGCTGCAGTCACCATCTGCAGTGATTTTGGAGCCCCAAAATATTATATTTTATAGGCAGTGTATTTTATACTGCCTATAAGAAAAAGATAAGAGAACAGATATTGCCTGGGTTCATTTCTCAGCTTTACTCCTCGGATAAGAGATTTTTCTTCATCTATTAAGTGGAATAATGATAGTATCTACTTGATAAGAATTTTATGAGAACTGTGCTGTGCTGTGCTCAGTCACTCAGCCATGTCCAACTCTATGGCTCCAGGGACTGTAGCCCACCAGGCTTATTTGTACATGGAACTTTCCAGACAAGGGATATGGGTGGTGGTGATTTAGTTGCTAAGTCATGTCCTACTCTTTGACTCCATGGACTATAGCCTGTTAGTCTCCTCTGTACATGGAGTTCTCCAGGCAAGAATATGGAGTGGGTTGCCATTTCCTTCTCCAGGGGATCTTCCTCACCCAGGGATTGAACCTAGGTCTCCTGCATTGTAGGCAGATTCTTTACTGACTGAGCTAGTGGAGTAGGTGCCATTTCCTCCTCCAGGTGATCTTCCAGACCCCGCATCTCTTGCCTCTCCTGCATTGGTAGGCAGATTCTTCACCACCAGCTCCACCTGAGAAGCCCTAGCTGAAATAATATTTGCTGTGTCCTCTACTAGGATTATTCATAATACATAAAACATCTTTTTCAATGTATATTATAGAACTCAAGAATTGACATAACTTCCTATATTTTATAGTGTAATATCTATAGATTTTTTTTCACTTTGAGTAAAAATCTATGTATAAGCATGTACTTTTGCTTACCAGTGATTCTCAAGGGTAGTGTAACTTCTCCACATCTCTCCTTAATACTTGACCCACACAGAGAAGGTATGCCAGAATCTTTGAAACAGTCAAGATATTTAATATTTATTTTTAAGTGGTACTTGGTTTTAAAATGTTTAGAAACTCTGGCTTAAATTACAAGCCCTCTTTCATGATCACATTATATTCAAATGCTGAGGGTGTTCTGACCTTCTGTTAAGCAGTATTTAGCATATATATTGAAAATTCTGGTAAGCTTCCTACCAATCTAGAAATCAGTATTATCTTGACATTTTGCTGTGTAGGTATTACTTCTGTAGAAAAGTGTTTCACATAAGTAGTTTAATTATTGTTTTGAAGTAGTGAATGTGCCTACTAAGCTTCTTAGGCTGTATATTATTGAAATAGTAGAATTGTTTGATCTGATATAGTGTTTTAAATATAAGTGCATGTTTAAGAGTCAGTTGACCAAAGTGAGATTTCAGTTCTCACACAAGGTACTCAAACAGGTAAATTGAATAAATGTACTGAAAATCAACATTTTAATCTCTAAAACTCACATGATGAAAGAGCCCATAACATATAATTAGTATTTCTTAGGTTAAAATATTTTTAGAATAAATGGTATTAGCATAAAAAATGTTGAGACTCTGCCAACTTAATTTTTTTATTTCTAATTTTTATTATATAAATTTTTCATATTGGACACTTGCATACCCATCACCTACATTTAACAGTTGCTAACATTTTGCTATATGGGCTTCCCTGGTGGGCTCAGTGACAAAGAGTCTGCCTCCAATGTGAGAGACCTAGCTTCGATCCCTGGGTCAGGGAGATTCCCCTGGAGAAGGGAATGGCAACCCATTCAGTATTCTTGCCTGGAGAACCCCACGAACAAAGGAGCCAGGTGGGCTATGGTCCATGGGATCACAAAAAGTCAGACACAACTGAGTGACTAACACACAACACACACAATGTTTTGATATATATCTGCTTCATCCACTATTTCTTCTTATTGAAATACTTTGAAGTAAAATACAGACATGAGATTTCACTCCTAAATACTTAAGTATGTATCCCTAAAATTTTCAGGACATTTTCCTACACAGTCACAGCACCATTATCATACTGAGCAGAATAATCATAATTTCTTACTATAATCTAGCAATCTATATTCAGATTTCCTTAGTTG
Source organism: Neotragus pygmaeus (assembly GCA_006410875.1). NCBI lineage: Eukaryota > Metazoa > Chordata > Mammalia > Artiodactyla > Bovidae > Neotragus > Neotragus pygmaeus. The sequence continues at coordinate 144,875 of SJYV01042289.1, read as the reverse complement.
TCCCCCAAATATCTCTTGCAACTGATAGGTTCAGGTCAAGATGCAATCAAATCCACTGTTATGTTTCCTAAGTTTCTTCTTATTTAGATCAGTACATGCCAAATTTTCATGTGTGCATACAAATTACTTGGAAGTCTTACTAAAATACAGATTCTGATTTAGGAACTAGAGAGGGACCAGAACTTCTGCATTTCTAACAAACTCTTTTTTAAATTTTGTTTTTTAATTGGTGTATAACTGCTTTACAATGTTATGTTTCTGCTGTGCAACAGTATGAGTCACCTATAAGTGTACATATATCCCTTCCTTCTTAAGTCTCCCTCCCACCCGACTACGAGAATGCCAACTTTAAATTTACCAATTAAGTACCTTGCTGGTGCTACTGCTGCTAAGTCACTTCATTCGTGTCCGACTCTGTGTGACCCCATAGATGGCAGCTCACCAGGCTTCCCCGTCCCTGGGCTTCTCCAGGCAAGAACACTGGAGTCGGTTGCCATTTCCTTCTACAGTGCATGAAAGTGAAAAGTGAAAGTGAAGTCGCTCAAGTCGTGTCCGACTCGTTGCGACCCCATGGACTGCAACCTACCAGGCCCCTCCGTCCATGGGATTTTCCAGGCAAGAGTACAGGAGTGGGCTGCCATTGCCTTCTCTAACAAAACAAACAAACACAAAAAATTAGAAACTGCCATTTATTTCAGCTCAGTGGAATTCTACTCATTGAGATGTATTACATACGATTTGTAATATTATGAATGTCATATAATAGTATATTCCCAGGATTATGGATTTTATTCCCTTTAAAGAGTAGACACATACTTCCAGAAAGGTGAATCTCTTCAGGTTTCTTTCACTATTTAGTCATTATTTCACTTCTGAGGCATGTCATTTAATATAGGTTCCAGTAAAATTTGCTCAGAAAATCCTAGCCATGCAATAATACATGAACATTCACTTCCTGACAATACAGTACGTAGTAGGCACTCTGTAAATGATACTAGCAAAATTATTATTATTGAATTCACAGTTCTCTAGATAGACTTTGTTTTAATGTTTTAGTATTCCCCTGCACACTTAAAGCTTTAAGGTTTTAAGTTTCAGTTTCAGGAGAATTGAAGATGAAAATATGGTATATAAAATGTTTGTTCTGTAACTCTTTGAAATTTTCTGGTATTATTCAGTAACAATTTTTGAATTCATAAGATGTTATTTTTGAGACTATACATGACCTTTATGTCCCTTTTCTAGGATGCTAGGAAAGATTGCATTCATGTCACTAATAAAAGCCATTTATATATATATTCATTTAGCTTAGGCTTGGAAAGGGTAGAGACAAGAAAACAAAGTAAAAGAGATTGTCTGTAGCTCTGTTCACTCAACAAATACTATGAAACAGTTCAACAGTAGGTGATTTATGTGTAGAACTTTATCATGAATTTTTAAACCTTAAATTATATCTATTCAATTTAGTTTTATACTAAACCAAACACTTCTTATTTTTGCCTTGAAATTTCTATAGTATCTTCTTTAATGTCTAAGGCTGACTGCTAATTTATCTTGACATGGGCATTTGAAATGCAGGGGCATGAAACGTGAGTAGTAGCAGACTGGAGACAAAGATCTAAATTCCAATCTAGTTTGTACCACTTACTAGCAGAATCTAGATAGGTAACTTCTCTGAATCTCAGTACTAATTTATAAGATAAGGGTATAACACCACTTTTTTGATCTTAAATAACTGTGGCTATATTTTTTTTTTAAAAAGTGTGTTCAAGCAGCAGAAAACTTTAAAATGTGGAATATATTTGTAATAAATCATGGAGGTAAGATGACAACAGCCAGAATTTTAAATGATTATAAATGATTGTAAATATCAAGAAATGATAGAAAAATTACCAGCATGATGACTTAAAGAAGAGACATAACCTCAGACCCTATTAAAATAATAAAAAAATGATATTGTGAACAATTTTATAATATTTCACAATTTACTAGAAGAAAGGCAAGAAAAAATTTCTTGAGGATGATAAAAATGTCCCTTATCTATATAGGCTGCTTTCCTTTAAGGTAAAATTTATACAAAATAAAATGCACACTTAAGATAGGTTTTGAGAATTGTATATCTATATAAGGGCTTCACAGGGATCTCAGTGGTAAAGAAACTCCCTGCCATAGGAGGAGATGCAAGTTTGATCCCTGGATCAGAAGATAGAGGAATTGACTTCAGTATTTTTGCCTGGGAAATCCTATGGATATAGGAGACTGGAGCGTTACAGTCCAGGAGGTTGCAGAGTCAGATATGACTTAGTGACTGAGTGCTTACACGCACCTACATACCTATATAAACACCTTCCTAACCAGACAACTCCTTTCATTTGTAGCTAATTTATGACCACTAAATTAGAACAGTTTCAGTTTGCACCTTACCTAAAGTTATTTCACAGATGTATAAATCCTTCAATTTTATGGTTGTTCTTGAAAAGAGGAGAAGCAAGAATGAAGTCTGAATTAGAATGGAAATCCTGAGATCTTACATTAAAAACACCAGGCATTGCTTCAGTATAGAACTCCCACTGAAGACATGAGAATAGCAATAGTAATATGGTGAAGTGGTCCTCAAAACCACATGTACCTAGGATATGTGAATGTGACCATTTATGAAGAAAAGAGTCTATGCAGAGGCAACTAAACTATAGAATTGATATAAAATCATATTGAATTATCTGGATAGATCCTCAATCCAATGGCAAGTATGTCTATCACAGACAAAAGAGAAGACACACAGAGGTCAAGGTCATGTAAAGATGAGAGGCAAAAATATTGAGTTATGTAGCCACAATCAAAAAGCTAGAAGAGGCGAGAAAGGTATCACCTATAAAAGTCTCAGGGAATGAATACAGGATGCAGAAGTCACTAATTATAGTTATGGACAGTGAAGAGCCTGCTGCTGATTTCTCATACATTTTTCTGTTTTATAATCTGATATTGTATTATATTTATTTTTTGAATGTATGGACTATAAGGGCATCAGAGCAGAGAACTCTTGACTAGAAGTAAATATAACAATATATAATTATATACAATTTTCCCTTCCTACTGTGAAACTACGCTGCATTGGTGCCTCTGTGGAGTGACAGCAAGTATCAGCAAGTTGATTGCTCTTCCCTCTTATTTTGCTGAAAATAAACAAGAAACAAAAGAATTCCAATGGAAGTTTTGGGATAGGATGTAAAACGAGATGAGTCATTTCTTATAACTCTAGAGTTAATTTGTTGTTGTTTAGTCACTAAGTCTTGTCCGACCCTTTGTGACCCCATGGGCAGTAACCTATTAGACTCCTCTGTCCATGGAATTTCCCAGGCAAGAATACTAGAATAGGTTGTCATTTCCTTCTGCAGGAGATCTTGCCAACCCAGGGACTGAACTCACGTCTCAGGCATTGGCTGCAGGATTCTTTACTGCTGAGCTACCAGGGTAGTCTCTTATAGAGTTAATAGCAACCCTTCATAGAGATCCTAGACATTGCAGAGCTGATAAATAGTACTTTGGATCTAGTCATTTCTCATTAACTTTCTAATACAACATTTGCAGTGTTCTTCTCAAGGAGGCTGCTCTTTATGTTGGATTGTCACATGCTCCTCTATCCATAATGACAGCACAGATCTGGAAGCAGCAAACACCATTTTGTTTTACCAAATGGAATAATTAATTTTTATTAAGAAAATAGTTTCCCCTCTCCATGCACTTAGGAAACGTCAACCCACTCGAGTATTCATGCCTGGGAAATCCCATGAACAGAGGAGCCTGGTGGGCTGTAGTCCATGCGGTTGCAAGAGGTGGAGACGTCTTAGTGACTAAATATCCACTACCACATGCACTTAGTCTTAATTTTTAACTATTTATCATCAACATATTATCTAGCATCAAAATGTAATCTAAGGTATTTGTTATAACAATGCCTTAATTTGTGAAATACTCTGCTTAGAGCATCTTTTATTATTTGGCTCTTTGTTGCTGTAGCTTAGTTTTCCCTGCCTTCAGGTATGATGTGAATAATAAACCAAATAAAATGCAAGCACAGACTATTTAATTAATGATTCATAGTATGTATTAATTAATAGGTAAGATAGGCACACATTTAATGATTAAGAGAGGAAAGAAGGCAAAATATGTAAAGCAGGTGAGCTTGAAGAAAGTCTAAAATAAGAAAACCAGGTCCTATAAAAGTATTTTGTTGACATATAAGAACTTCAATAACAAAAATAAATATAAATTAAATGAAAATTTTCACATTTTAAGGCTTGTGTTACAATTATTATCCCCACTCAAAAGTACTTTACAAACAAAGGCAAAATGTTTAAAAAACACACAGAGCCTAATTTTAGTGTTGGTCTTGTAATAAATATTTTGTGACTTTGTAAAAATTATTTAATCACTTGAATTTTCCAAGTTTCTCTTTTTATGTTTGGATTAAGATTTCTAATGTCTGATTCAAGTCTCAAATTAGGTTGCTAAATCAGTATGAATAAAACTNGCCTAATTTTAGTGTTGGTCTTGTAATAAATATTTTGTGACTTTGTAAAAATTATTTAATCACTTGAATTTTCCAAGTTTCTCTTTTTATGTTTGGATTAAGATTTCTAATGTCTGATTCAAGTCTCAAATTAGGTTGCTAAATCAGTATGAATAAAACTATGAAGGTGTCTTGAATATTTTCAATAAAACCAATGCTATGGACCATCTAAGGACTTGAAAAAATAATTGAAATGAAAAAATAAGTGAATTCAATAAATAGTGTCCTGATGTTCCACATTTGACCTTTGGATTGTTACACTTCTATTTAGACTCCACATTACCTCAGGTCTGTTTTACTTTGAATAGTGATGAGAATGTTATATTTCAAAAATTATGGCTCGAATTACCTTTTTCCTCAGCCCAGCATGTTATGAATGTTTAAATGTCAGTGCCTTTCAAAACTAGCAAGTGTTTTAATTTCATATATTAAATTTAAATATTGATGTGTATATTCTCTGATTGCAGAAAAGAGAACATTGCAATGAATGAGGTGCACATAAGACTTTTTAGAATCAATTTTATTTAGTTTAAGCAAGGAGTCTTTGATTATATCCTTTAAAATGTGCATAGTGTTTATGCTGCTTACAGAGTAGACTAGGACTTGAAGGATATTGGAATAAGAAGTGAGGGAAACAACTTTTCCTACTTAGATGCAAAAGCACAGAATCTTAGACTATGAGGAACTTTGGCAATGAGGAGGAAGTGTGTGGCATAAGAATGGAAGTGTGGGCTATGGAGTCAGAGAAACATGGGTTTAAATCTAGCTCTACCATTTACTTATGGTACAATCTTGTGCTAATGTCCGAAATTCACTGGTTGTCCATTTCATTTGTAGAGAGAGAATAATACTAGTTTCTACCTTAAAGGTAAGTGTATGGGTTAAATTAGGTGATTATGTATAGAGCGCTAGTATACAGAAAGGGCTGGTGCTATCTTGTTCATTCCAGGTCATGCTTATTGACTACCAACTACATATATATTTTAAAGTGTGTGCACAATGATTTTGTCTACTCAACACCCACTAAATCTACATAGACTAAATATTTTAAATGGTTATTTCTGGATAAAAATGCAAAGGGTATATTTTAGCATGGTAGTGAGTTAAAGTTTAGTCAATTCAATTCAGTTTAGAATTGAATTAAACATAAAATTTGAGGGGTTTTGTTGTTGTTGTTGTTGTTGTTTTTTAATGTTCTTCACCTCTGTCTGCATACTCACATTGTCTTCCACCATATGTATAACTTGCCCTCAATTCATTTTTTTTTTTTAATTAAACCAATGGCTGTATACTTACAATTCTAATTTCTGGGTAACTTTAGTGAGCTTTGAATTCCTTTCCTTTAAGACTGTGATCTGTTTATTTCCCCNTCTCACATCCACACATGATCACAGGAAAAACCATAGCCTTGAATAGACAGACCTTAGTTGGCCAAGTAATGTCTCTGCTTTTGAATATGCTACCTAGGTTGGTCATAATTTTTCTCCCAAGAAATAAGCATCTTTTAATTTCATGGCTGACTGTGTGCATCACCACAAACTGTGGAAAATTCTGAAAGAGATGAGAATACCAGATCACCTGACCTGCCTCTTGAGAAATATGCATGGAGATCAGGAAGCAACAGTTAGAACTGGACATGGAAAAACAGACTGGTTCCAAATAGGGAAAGCAATACATCAAGGCTGTATATACTCATCATGCTTTTTTAATATATATGCAGAGTACACCCTGAGAAATGCTGGGCTGCATGAAGCACAAGCTGGAATCAAGATTGCCAGGAGAAATATCAATAACCTCAGATATGCAGATGACACCACCCTTATGGCAGAAAGTGAGGAACTAAAGAGCCTCTTGATGAAAGTGAAAGAGGAGAGTGACAGAGTTGGCCTAAAGCTCAACATTTAGAAAACTAAGATCGTGGCATCTGGTCCCATCACTTCATGGCAAATAGATGGGGAAACAGTGGCAGATTTTATTTTTCTGGGCTCCAAAATCGCTGCAGATGGTGATTGCAGCCATGAAATTTAAAGATGCTTACACCATGGAAGGGAAGTTATTACCAGCCTATATGGCATATTAAAAAGCAGAGACATTACTTTGCCAACAAAGGTCTGTCTAGTTAAGGCTATGGTTTTTCCTGTGGTCATGTATGGATATGAGAGTTGGACTGTGAAGAAAGCTAAGCACCAAAGAATTGATGCTTTTGAACTGTGGTGTTGGAGAAGACACTTGAGAGTCCCTTGGACTGCAAGGAAAATGTAACCAGTCCATCCTAAAGGACATCAGTCCTGAGTGTTCATTAGAAGGACTGATGTTGAAGCCGAAACTCCAATTCTTTGTCCACCTGATGTGAAGAGCTGACTCATTTGAAAAGACCCTGATGCTGGGAAAGATTGAAGGCAGAAGATGGGGATGACAGAGGATGAGAAGGTTGGATGGCATCACCAACTCAATAGACATGAGTTTGAGTAAACTCTGCGAGTTGTTGATGTACAGGAAGTCCTGGTGTGCTGAAGTCCATGGGGTTGCAATGAGTCAGACACAACTGAGCAACTGAACTGAAGTGAAGTGAACTGATGGTCAGGTAAAGGCCCTCCGCCAGGTGGCAGAATTCTTGTTTTATCTCATTTAAGGGACTCAGGAACTCTATGAGATCTCTTTTATAAGGACACTAATCTCCATGACAACAGAACCCTCATGATCTAATTACATTCTTAAGGCCCCGCCTCCTAATACTGTTTTAGTATACTCCTAATATAGTATTTCAGCATATGAATTGAGGAGAGGGCAATAAATATTTAGACCATAATGGATTATCAGCACCCCATTGCTTCTTACAATCTGAATTTTATCTATACTTGCAAGTACAAAATTATTAATTACAATATCTTGATTTATTTCAACCATCTTAATTCTAAGTGTCTCATACAACATCTTTTACGTTACCAGCAGCACATAACCTCATGAGTTCATTCTATCTAAAATATATCTTACTATAGTTTTGAAGTTTTACAATATTTATAATATCATGTACCTTGTTGCCAAGACTTTGTTTTATTCAAAAGCATTCCATTCTACCAGCCTTTAAGCATAGAAGTTAATGCTTGCTTAAAGAATTAAACTGCAAAATCATATCTGAAAGGGGTTTCAGATATGATTTTGCAGTCAATGTATCTTACTCTGTAGTAAGTTTGCCCCTTTTTTTGAAATGCAAATGATCTTTTCTGAGAAAGAAAATACCCTTTGATAAATACAAGTAATATCAAGTTACAGAATCTACTTGTTTTAGTTTATGAATATCTCATGATTAATTAGACCAGTAGAATGAAATCCACCATCACCAGAAACCTTGACACAATTTAGAGTCTTTTTGTAGCTTTAAAGAATATTCACTAAGCACTTGAAAAACAAAATCAATGAAGAGTTTAAAATGCTAATTTTCTGGTTTTCCACAGGGTCCAAGTTTTCTCTCTGAGGCTCTTTTTCCTAAACATGCAGCAAAAATTGAAGAAATGGATCCATTTTTCAATCTTCATGAGACCATTATCAAGGTAAGAGAGGAATGTATTCATGAAAAAATTGAAGTTTTGTTCTTTCAGTTAGTAAATGAAGGAAAGGAAAATAGCCACTCAAGAGAAATCTAAATATATTTTCGTTTTTAGAGTATAATAGAGAATATTTTAAGTACCTCCTATTATTTTACTATGGAGTAAAGATATAAGCAATTCTATCACAATCAAACAGACCAATAGCTGATGATTATACTCAAAAATCAATTCTTTTTTAAGTATAGTTGATACACTAACTTGTAAGTTATATGTATACAATAGTAGTTCAAAATTTTAAAGATTTTACTCCATTTATAGTTGTTATAAAATACGGGTTATATTCCTTGTCCTATACAATACATCCTTGTAGCTTATTTTATACATTAGAGTTTGTATATTGTACTTCCCTGCCCTTTTATCTCCCTTACCAGTTCCCTCTCCCCACTGATAATCACGAGTTTGTTCTCTCTATCTGTGAGTCTACTTCTTTTTTGAATTCACTAGATTGGTGTATTTTTTTCAATTCCACATATAAATGATATATAGTGTTCATCTTTTCCTGTCTGACATATCTCACTCAACACAATGTCCTCCAAGTCCAGCCATGTTGATACAAATAGCAAAATTTTATTCTTTCTGTATGGTTGAGCAGTATCCCATTTTATATATACTACTAAAATAAATTGTTAATAAAATTCTTAATCTGAAACTAGACTTGTGGTATATTCTCAAGTATACTTCCTTTACCTCTGAATAAGGACAATACAAAATGAGTCTTTGATTTCTGTATCTTCAAAGATTTGTTCCAATATTTAAGTTGCATGGTTCATTGTGGTACTTCGTTGCAAGAAAAAAAAAAGACCCTCTTTCTTAAAGAAAAAGTTAGACTGCATTTATATTAATTGATTTTATTCTATAATGCTTATATCTATATCTATGGTAAGTACTTGACTTTGAGTTTATAGAATAAAGAAAATTAAATTCTACAGTGTGGAGCAAATTAGTTTAATGTTCCGAGAACATATGACATCATGTGAATTTTTACATTTACCAACTATTGATTTAACCAATTATAACCTGCCTTTGGGGGATAGAGTTTGAACAGAATATTGATATTTCAGTACTCTTTAAATAATCCATATTTATATATGCTTAGGTAAAATACTGAATCATTCTTGCATCTTCTTAGTGAAATTTTACACAGCTCTTTTTATGCTTTAGAAAGAGGAATTGTGGCATAATAACTGAACTCAAAGAGTGGCAATAGAATGAATTCAGAATACTAAAACTAAAATTCTAGGTACCCTGGCATTTAAGAGATGTGTACATTTATTTTTTTTCTGAACTTTTAAAATAAGTAAAGTTTCTACCACACTTTATGTAAAATTCTCCTAAGCTCAAGATATATAAATTTAACTACATTTATAATTCTTTCCTTTCCAGTCTAATCTAGTTCCTTGGATTAGTTTTGAATATATCCATCCTCCCATCATCATTACTTGGATACAATAAGATAGAAAGTGAAAGTGAAAGTGAAGTTGCTAAGTCGTGTCCGACTCTTTGCTACCCGTGGACTGTAGCCCACCAAGCTCCTCCGTCCATGGGATTCTCCAGGCAAGAATACTGGAGTGGGTTGCCATTTCCTTCTCCAAAGATAGAAGGGGCCCACAAATAATAAATCCTTAGCATTTAAAATCTTAATTGTATTCCTTATATGCAAAAAGAGAAAGAAAAATACATATCTGTTATCTATATATGTGTGTATATATGTAAATGTTTATATCTATATACATTTGGGTGAGGGTGTGCGTGTGTGTTTATATGTATGTGTGAAAGTGAAAGTGAAGTCTCTCAGTTGTGTCCAGGGAAGCCCCATATGTATGTGTATTTGTTCAAATGTTATGGGTACTTGGGCTTCCCTTGTGGCTCATCTGGTAAAGAATCCGCCTGCAATGTGGGAGACCTGGGTTCGATCCCTGGGTTGGGAAGATCCCCTGGAGAAGGGAAAGGCTACCCACTCCAGTATTCTGGCCTGGAGAATTCCATGGACTATATAGTCCATGGAGTTGCAAAGAGTCAGACATGACTGAGTGACTTTCGTCATCATCATTATCATCATTATCATCTTAATCATCATCATATGGGTACTTAGAGTCTTAGTTTATTTACTTATTTTTAAGTAAAGCATTAGAGGATTTTTAGGACAATGAAACAATAATATTTTCTCCATTTTTTCTGTTTTTCTCTGCATCAGGAAATTCATAAACTTTTATAGAAGGGGAAATTTGAGACCATACTGATATCAGATATATAATGAGATGATTTCATGTCTAACATGTGAAATCCCCAGTGATAGGAAATTCTAAGATTTAGATTTTAGATGTAAAAATACACATTGATTATTTTCATGTGAGATCTTAGCCACCCTTCATCTCCTGAGAGAATGTTAGGAAGCAAGAATGAATGGGTGAGAAAGGGAGTAGGGGAGCATAGAGCATGACTTGAGCATAAAAATATGAGATCAGTACTCAGTATGAAACAGAATAAGAGACTATATGAGTGAAGACACAAATTTATACGCAGATATGGTACATGTTCTACAGGTAAATGTATTTCTTGTGCACACTAATGTTTAACCCATTAGATGGATGGTGAAAAGAATTCTGTCTATGAAACATTAAAACCTACTTAAAGTGCAGAATCAGGGGTTCTGTGATACTTTTTAAGGACCATGTATATTTACTTAATGTTGATACTGTTTCCTCAGTCACAATTACCTCTGGTAACCAGTAGTGTTGTAGACACAGGCCAAGGGAAGAATTGTGCTTCAGAAGTTCAGTCTTATCTCACCACTATAAGAACTTTGTAGAGCCATAAAACAAAGCATTTAATAGATACCTTTTTTTTAAATCGTATTTTCTTTTATCAACAACAAAATGAAAGTACAAATATAGAGGGATTGACTAGAGTGCAAAACTAGGAAATATAGATTTTAATTCTGCCTTGCTTCCCAATTTGTTATGTTGTTTAGTAGAACTTTATTGTCTACATCAAAAAGAAGTATACGCGTAATGATTTCCTCATTAGGATTCTGTGAAATTGAAAAGATGATGTGTACATTTCTCTGGAAATGCAATACATATATAATTGAGTATAATTATTGACATTAAAAAGTAATAGTGTTAATGTCTTCTACATAGTCCCTTACCTGCATTTTTTGCATTTAGCTTTTCCCTAAAATATGAAAATAAACAATAAATTAGACATGAAAACATATAACTAAATTAATTAATTAAATGCTTCAGTTCAGTTCAGTTCAGTCGCTCAGTCGTATCCAACTCTTTGCAACCCCATGAATCACAGCACGCCAGGCCTCCCTGTTCATCACCAACTCCCAGAGTTCACTCAGACTCATGTCCATTGAGTCAGTGTTGCCATCCAGCCATCTCATCCTCTGTCGTCCCCTTCTCCTCCTGCCCCCAATCCCTCCCAGCATCAGAGTCTTTTCCAATGAGTCAACTCTTTGCATGAGGTGGCCAAAGTACTGGAGTTTCAGCTTTACCATCATTCCTTCCCAAGAATCCCAGGGTTGATCTCCTTCAGAATGGACTGGTTGGATCTCCCTGCAGTCCAAGGGACTCTCAAGAGTCTTCTCCAACAACACAGTTCAAAAGCATCAATTCTTCAGTGCTCAGCCTTCTTCCCAGTCCAACTCTCACATCCATACATGACTACTGGAAAAACCATAGCCTTGACTAGATGGACCTTAGTCGGCAAAGTCATGTCTCTGCTTTTGAATATGCTATCTGGTTGGTCATAACTTTTATTCCAAGGGGTAACTGTCTTTTAATTTCATGGCTTCAGTCACCATCTGCCGTGATTTTGGAGTCCCCCCAAAATAAAGTCTGACACTGTTTCCACTGTTTCCCCATCTATTTCCCATGAAGTGATGGGACTGAATGCCATGATCTTCGTTTTCTGAATGTTGAGCTTTAAGCCAACTTTTTCACTCTTCNTCCACTGTATAGTCATAAGCAATTTGATTTATGTCATAACTGAATGGTCCAGTAGTTTTCTCCACTTTCTTCAATTTCAGTCTGAATTTGACAATAAGTAGTTCATGATCTGAGCCACAGTCAGCTCCCAATCTTGTTTTTGCTGACTGTATAGAGCTTCTCCATCTTCAGCTGCAAAGAATATAATCAGTCTGATTTCGGTGTCGACAATCTGGTGATAATCCATGGTTGGGGTCACAAAAGAGTCAGATAGGACAGAGAGACTTTCACTTTCCTATATATATATAAACATGTATACATATATCCTGGCTTGATGTTGTTTTAGTTGCTAAGTCATGTCCTATTCTTTTGTGACCGCATGGACTGTAACCCACCAGACTTCTCTGTCCATGGGATTCCCCAGGCAAGAACACTGGAGTGGGTGGCCATTTCCTCCACCAGGGGATTTTCCCCACCCAGGGATCGAACCCATGTCTCCTGCATTGGCAGGCAGGTTCTTTACCACTAAGCCACCAGGGAAGTCCATAGATACTGGCTAAAAGGCATTCAAATTCAACTTAACTCCAAATAAAAACACCTGTGTCCAATGCAGCAGCGGCTTCTGCCTGTCTGATTTGGCCTTGAGGGCCAAGAGTTTATGACCCTAGGCAGCTCCTTCTTTAAACATTTTCATCAGCACCTGTTGTCATGACCCAGAGGAGAGTGAATTCCGTAGAAGAAGCCTAAAACCAGAGTGTTTAGTATAAAGGAGTCCCAGTCAGAGATTGGGGGCAGGGAGCCAAGGATTGCTCTTGGGGTCTACCGAAAGCCTGCCGAAAGGATCAAGGGCCGTGCTTTCTTTCATAAGGCCTCACCTCCAGACTTCCATGAACTTTTTCTGAACTTTCTATATACCCAAGCAAATTTAAGAAATAGACTTTGAGTTTCACACACATGAGCACGGATCCAGCCTTATAGCCTTTCTGGGTCTATTTACAGCCTCATGCATGTCCAGACTTAAGTCCGTGGAGCAGCAAGGGCTCTGAGGACCACCCACATAACAACTGAGGGCTGTTTTTTTTTTTTTTTTAATGCAGATATTCGGGCTCTAAATCAATTCCCTAAAACAAGTCTTGGGAGGAGAGCATCCATTTTCTTTCTCAAGTTCCCCTTGATTCTTATGAGGCCCATCCTATTTTCATTCTCAACAAAAAACTCCCCAAGTGATCCTTATGGGCATTCCAGTTTAAGAACACTTAGTTCCAGCTCAGGTGTCGACTCACCCTGACATCCTGTGGAAAGTCATCTCTGTCCCTCTGCATTCCTCTGTGGTGTATCCTCCACAGCGTTCCCATCCGTTCTGCTCTGCCTGCTGAATCCTAAGAAGGAGGGTTGGTTGAGAGTTGTTTATTTTTGTACACCCAGCTTCTGCACAGTACAGGCTTAAATTGAACTAAATGAAACGAATTCACCTCGTGTCTTGGCCAGTTCCACAACAAGTTGTATCTCAGGTCTTGGAGAAAGCAGCACTGGGCCTGAGTAACTGAAATGGCTGCTGCTGCTCAAGTTAATAAATCTCCTGTGGATTTCTGTTATTTCTTTAAATATTTTATTTAGCAAAAATCCCAAGGAGAAACTTTAGAGTTGAGGGTGGTGAAATGATGAAATGAATTTTACGATACACTCCCAACTCTCAAAAGCTATTTACAGAAAATTGAAAGTTTTGTCATCTTTCCCCAACCATTAAAATTCTATCTGCTATAGTGTCTGAAAACACTTCTCACTTTGTGTCATATTTTGGTGGAAACTGTGTTTATGCTTGTGGTGTAGAGTCTGAGGGAATTTCCTGCAGCTGGAGCCCTTTTCTTCAAAGCAGGTAACTGTCCTTTGAAAGATGAAAGTATCAATAAGGCAGCTAGGCACTGTCAGCCAGTGGGGGCTAACTGGTCCCTAAAACTGGTGCTATGCTATTGCCATGTGGCTTCTCAGGTGGTCAGGAAATGCCGGCTATCTTTCTCACTTACAGTCAAATATTCTTGGTTTGGAACTGGCATCACTAGAAACAGAATCCATGCCCATTTCTGGAGGGAGAAATTGCACTCTTTCCTGACCCCTGCAGAGAGAGCAGCTCTACACAGGGACTGTTTATTCCCCCTGGAGTTTTGTGCTCGGGAAATTAAAATGCATGGCTCCAGTTTTGCAACCTGAATCATTTAAGGCTATGGAAGGATGTCTCTGGAGAAGCTGCCAAGAACAGCAGTTCTGAGGCGGCCCTGTATGTGTCCTTCTGGGAAGTGGAGTAGGGCCTGGGATTCAGAGACACAGAACACCCACTACATGTCTCAGGTCCAAGGACCCCAGCCACCCTCTGCTTCCCTAGCAGAACTTCCTTGAACCTTGCAAAACACACCTCTGACAGATTGCAGTCTTCGTTGGGGTTCATAGACCAATAAGAGCCTTAAATCACACCCCGCTGGGCATTCTGGGCTTTCAAGGGTTTCAAGATGGTTTGCCCTGGTCCAGCTTCTCCATTTCCCCTCCTTTAGGGGAAGGTCGTGTGGTAGCACTGGCCTCCTCCCTGCTGGCTTCAGCCAGACTTGGCCATGAGCTACACAGCCCGGGGAAGCATCTTTTCCAAAGGCTTTGTACTAAGCAGAGGTCCACACAAGGCACATCGAGACTATTGCTGTTGGACTCTTCTTCGTGTGAATGAGAAGGAAGAGGGTTGAGGGAGAGGAGTGCAATAGAATGACCTCAGCATCCTTTTCCTCCTCACTTCATTTGCACTGTGTTAACGACTCCCAGCACTTTCCAAGTTTAAACCAACAGAGTGAACTCCATGGGTTTGCCAGGAGATGCTTTCAAAGTAAAGTCTCAAAAAAATTATTTCTTTTTCATCAAAACTGAAAAGGAAAAAAAAAAAAAAAAAACAACTGCTGATCTCTGGATTTTTCTCATCCCATGTTTTGAGAATCCAAGGTCAAGTTTAGATTAGGATTTAGAAGGAAGGACGTAGCATTTACAGAGGAAATGGGGTGAGGTGGAGAAATCTTACTCCACTAGAGAGGATCAAGGTCCATTCTGGGGGAGTAGAGCCAGAGTCCATCTGTGTTCAGTGACTCTCAATGTCTTCCAAAGCATTCCAGCTCAGCACATGTCTAATAGGGCATTTCCCCCTCAAATCTACAGCTTGTGTATCTGGAAGGAAATTGAAGCTGCACGTTCCCAATTCATTATACTCAACTCATCAAAATGGTGCTCTGCAATGATGCTTTGTCCAAAGAGCATAGTGATCCTGTTTAATGGTCTTATTTTTTTTTCTCTTTGAGAATCAGTAAGTTCTCTTTTGCCAGTAGAAAAGCAACATCAGTCCCAAATTATTTACTTCCTGATCTAAAATGCCAAACTCAGGGGCCTCAAGGTACCACTCCAGTGCTCGGTAAATTGTCTGCTTTTCTTGATGTCACTTAACTGTGTCAGATAGATGAAAGACAGTGGGGATTTTTAAAAAATATATCAGGCCTCACTGATTTCTTCATGTTTGGTTGATTTTTATTTTAAAATTCTTAGCTTTTATCATGAAAANCACTTAACTGTGTCAGATAGATGAAAGACAGTGGGGATTTTTAAAAAATATATCAGGCCTCACTGATTTCTTCATGTTTGGTTGATTTTTATTTTAAAATTCTTAGCTTTTATCATGAAAATCTCAGTGTAAAAGTAGAGTATAAGGAATCCCCATGTACATTAACACCTGTCTCCAATAATTAATAATTCATGGCTATCTTTTTTCATCTATATTATCTTTTGAAGCAAATCTCAAACATCATAGTTCATCTGCAGATGTCTTAGTGTTTATCTCTAAAGGATACAGGTTCTTAAGAAATGTAGCTATAACATTAATATCACACAAAACAACCATAATCCCTTAATATAAAAATGCAATCAGTTTAAATATGCAATCAGTTTAGCATTTCCCTGTTGACTTGGCAAACTCCAAATACCAGGTTAGTAGCTAAAAAAAAAATACAGCAGTTATTTAATTTACTGTAAAGTTGAGGGAAATGTAAAGACAATTTTTACATCCAAAACATGGAACGATCTTATGAATTCAACCAAGATAAGTATGTTTGATGACTTTGTCACCCGGAAGCTTTAAGAGGGGAAACTTAAAGAGGATTGGGCGGTATCTTCTCTTTAAAGTGATAATCTCCCAACTTTTTTCATCACAGTGTTAGTCACTCAGTCATGTCCTACTCTTTGCAACCTAATGGACTGTAGCCCGCCAGGCTCCTCTGTCCACGGGATTTCCCAGGCAAGAATACTGGAGAGGGTTGCCATTCCCTTCTCCAGGGGATCTTCTCAACCCAGGAATCAAACCCGGATCTCCCTCATTGCAGGTGGATTCTTTACTGTGTAAGCCACCAGGGAAGCCCTTTTCCCATCACAGACCTATAGCAATACATTCCAGGCAAGAATACTGGAGTAGGTAGCCATTCCATTCTCCACGGGATCTTCCCCACCCAGAGGCTGAACCCAAGTCTCCTGTATTGCAGGCAGGTTCTCTACCATCTGAACTACCAGGGAAGCCCTTATCCAGCCTGTGTTGTGTTGTGCTAAGTCGCTTCAGATGTGTCCAACTCTGTGACCCTAAAAAACCCTGACAGGCTCCTCCCTCCATGGGATTCTCCAGGCAAGAACAGTGGAATAGTAGAACAGTGGAATAGGTTGCCATTTCCTTCTCCAGGGGATCTTCCTGACCCAGGGATCAAACCCACAACTCTTATATCTTCTGCATATGTATGATTATTTGCAAATTATATACATGTATTAATGTGTTATATCCATTATAAGACAGACAAAAATGCTGTTAAAGGATCAGAGAATTCAGCATAAGAGCTCTATTGTAGTCCCCCACATTCCTCACGGGTATCATCACTTTGGCGACTACCACGGAGGAATGGCAGGCTCTCAGGACTGGTTGGCATCAGAACACAACCCCTTCATTAAAGTAAACAGGGGAAATTTCCCACTGCCAGTCTGTGGGATTGGCCTTGGAAAGGATAGGGCAGGAAAGGGCCCGTTTCCGCAAGCCAACGAAAACTCCCAGACCAAACCACCAGACAACTTTTCTCCTAGTTATTTCCCCATTTTCAGTCATCATTACTCCTTCTGCGTGGCCCATGTGGACCCTACTCTCTTCCAGCTTCCTCAATCCTGAACAACACCTGCTTTCATAAACACTGGGTCTGGTGGCATTGGGGGGCGGGGGTGGTCCAGGGTTGTGAAGCCTGAGTTTGGAGGAGTCCTCTTTAAAAAAAAAAAAANGTTATTGATATTTCTCCTGGCAATCTTGATTCCAGCTTGTGTTTCTTCCAGTCCAGTGTTTCTCATGATTAGAATATATTAATAAGTTAATGTGTATAAATGGAGTATAAAATTTCATTTGTGAAGGGTTGAGGTCTTTAGAATATTTTGTTTTAGTGGGGATAATAGTGGCATTATCAGCATATATCACATGCTTGGTATATTCCTATTTTGCATAGTAGTGTATTATTATAATAGCACTGGATTTTTAACAAAAAAGATACAGATAGGTATCAATTCTGTTACTGCCAATTATGAAAATAACATGAAATATGAGGAACACTTTGTAAAATGAGAAAGCACAGTTATTACTGATATTATGTCACTGCTAAGTTGCTTCAGTTGTGTCTGACTCTGTGCCACCCCATAGACAGCAACCCACCAGGCTCCCCCAACCCTGGGATTCTCCAGGCAAGAACACTGGAATGGGTTGCCATTTCCATTTTCAAAAAATCCGAAGTAATGGAAATATTGACGATACTAGTCCTTATTCTCCCAGCCAAAGTTTTAACTTGATACACAACACTATAACACAACCATGTATTTAATGTTATCTAATTAAATAAATACAATAAATACATACATCTTATATAAATGTTCATGTGATACAATCTGCTATTTTTCCAAATTAAGAACTGCATTCTAGACCTTTCTTTTCACAAATATAATTTATGTCAAATTATATAAAAATTTCTAAGTATTAAAAGTTAACAATTTATCATTGGTGCTTTTTTGAATTAAAACACATTATAAATAAATAAATGACACATACATGGGATGTGAGCTGTGAGCTGAATCCTAGTTTTCCAATGTATCCTGTAGTGCTTTTTTGAAAAAAGAAATGTTTCACAAAGTTTGAATTTATCTNAATTTATCATTGGTGCTTTTTTGAATTAAAACACATTATAAATAAATAAATGACACATACATGGGATGTGAGCTGTGAGCTGAATCCTAGTTTTCCAATGTATCCTGTAGTGCTTTTTTGAAAAAAGAAATGTTTCACAAAGTTTGAATTTATCTTGGAATTTTTCTTTTTGTTATAAAGAATAAAACCTAAGAAAATAATGAATGAGGCTTACTATTGATGCCAAAATATATAATTTATCATGGCTTCAATGATAGTCAAGTGGTACAGTATAAAACTGCCTATGGGCAACATCTTACATCAATGTTGAAGATGTTTTTCTTATCCTCTATAATTACCTTAAAAATAACATTTGTTTTTTTAACTTATCATAGAAGCCAAACTAATTCTTCCAAAGACTAAACATAAATGAAATGCCAATATAAATCTTAGCTGCTTAATCTTTTAATAAATGAATAAAAATCACCATGGATTTATGTTTTGAAATAGGCTTATTTCTCCTTCTACACTTAGGAATTTTCTCATTATACTTCTAAATCTTTAACATTTAGCTCATAAATTGCTATTAGTTATCTAAGCATTCTATTAATTGCAACCTATTATAAGCCAAGGATGAAGCAAAACACTTAAAATACAAAACAATTTACATACAAGAGTGGGTCCAAGGTAAGCAAAATATGTCAATATAATTACTAAACAATATACTAGTAATATGGACAAGGAATGGGAGAGGAGAGGGTGGCACTTTTCCCTCAAGAGATTTTACCTCTGACTAAG
The DNA here is from genome assembly GCA_006410875.1 of Neotragus pygmaeus. NCBI lineage: Eukaryota > Metazoa > Chordata > Mammalia > Artiodactyla > Bovidae > Neotragus > Neotragus pygmaeus. The sequence continues at coordinate 125,750 of SJYV01042289.1, read as the reverse complement.
AGATTTGGGCTTCCCTGGTTGCTCAGACAGGAAAGAATCTGCCCACAATGCAGGAGACCTGAATTTGATTCCTGGGTTGGGAAGATCACCTGGAGGGGAGAGTATGGGCAACCCACTCCAGTGTTCTTGCTTGGAGAATCCTGAAGGACAGAGAAGCCTCACAGACTTACAGTCCATGAGATTGCAAAGAGTCAGACATGACTGAGTGACTAGGCACAACACAAGAGCTTTGAAGAATTCACCAGAGAATTGATGTTTGAGGAATTTAAGATTTCCAATTTTATCTTAATATCAATGAATTTGCCCCAAGAGTTCTTTAAAGAGCTAGTTGTTGTTAGTAACATGTGAGAAATGATGTTATGTATTTTAGAAAACAGAAGGTAGATTTGAAAGTTATTTCTAAGACTAAATGACAGGATACATGATTTGCTAGATATGAAGCAGAATGAATAGTAAAGGATCATTTGAATAGTTCTATCTTGGATAAAGTTAGTGTTATTGAACTAACTAAATTGTGAGCCTGAAAAAAGTGATGAGTTTGATGTTGGATATGTGGAATTTTGGATGCTATAAGGCATTCAAAGGAGACAGTGGGACATGTGAGGTTTGAGTTTAGGAAGAAGTAGGATCTAGAAATGCATTATCTGATATAATCACCACTAGTCACAGGTTGATTTAAATTAAATTAAAATAAATTATATTAGATTAGGCTTTTGTTTTTCCCTCTCATTAACCACAATTCTCATGTTTAGTGATTACACATGGCTAGTGACTATGGCATTGAGTAGCATATGTTATGGAACATTTTGATCATCACTGATGATTCAGATGGTGTTACCCAGACAGTACTCATAATGCAGACCAACTGCAAAATGGTGAGTACTTATCACCCAAGGTAGAATGTTTCATGGAATCTATAGGGCGACAATACTATAAGAAGGAAGAAATGTTCAAAAGCACATCCACCCACCACCTTGCACCCATTAAAATGGCTAATATCAAGAGGCAAAACAAAGCAGAAAATAACAAGTGTTGGTGAGGATCTGGAGTTATCAGAACCCCTTTGAACTATTGGTGGCAATGCAAAATGGTGCTGCTGCGGAAAACTCAAAAATTTAAAAATAGAGTTACTACATGATCCACCAGTTCCACTTCTGGGTATATACCCCAAGGAATTCAAAATGGCATCTTAAGAGATATTTGTTTACTCTATATTGATAGTATCAATAACATTATTCACATTAGCTAAAAATGGAGTTCCTCTTTCAGTATCCTATCATTTTGCCTTTTCATATGGTTCATGGGGTTCTCAAGACAAGAATACTGAAGTGGTTTACCATTCCCTTCTCCAGTGGACCACATTCTGTCAGACCTCTCCACCATGACCCTCCTGTCTTGAGTTGTCCCACAGGGCATGGCTTAGTTTCATTGAGGTAGACAAGGATGTGGTCCTAGTGTGATTAGATTGACTAGTTTTCTGTGAGTATGGTTTCAGTGTGTCTGCTCTCTGATGCCCTCTTGCAACACCTACCATCTTACTTGGGTTTCTCTTACCTTGGACGTGGGGTATCTCTTCACTGCTGCTCCAGCAAAGTGCAGCTGCTGCTCCTTACCTTGGACGAGGGGTATCTCCTCACTCCTGCCCCTCCTGACCTTGAACATGGAGTAGCTCCTCTAGCCCCTCCTGCGCCCATGCAGCCACAGCTCCTTGGACATGGGGTTGCTCCTGTAGGCCATCACACCTGGCCTCAGGCAGGGGGTAGCTCCTTCCAGCTGCCACCCGTGAACTTGGACATGGGGTAGCGCCTCCCAGCCACCACCCCTGACCTTGGATGTGGGGTAGCTCCTCTCGGCCATTCCTGTACCATTGCAGACTGGCACTCTCAGCCATTGCCCCTGACCTCAGCCATGGGGTAGCTCATCTTGGCCACCACCCCTTAGAAGCACAAGCTGGAATCAAGATTACCAGGAGAAATATCAATAACATCAGATATGCAGATGACACCACCCTTATGGCAGAAAGTGAAGAGGAACTAAAAAGCCTCTTGATGAAAGTGAAAGTGGAGAGTGAAAAAGTTGGCTTAATGCTCAACATTCAGAAAATGAAGATTATGGCATCTGGTCCCATCACTTCATGGGAAACAGATGGGGAAACAATGAAAACAGTGTCAGTCTTTTTTTTTTTTTTTTGGTGGGGGGGGTGCTCCAGAATCACTGCAGATGGTTATTGCAGTCATGAAATTAAAGATGCATATTCCTTGGAAGAAAAGTTATGACCAAACTAGCTAGCATATTGAAAAGCAGAGACATACAGAGTGAAGTAAGCCAGAAAGAAAAACACCAATATAGTATGCTGCTGCTAAGTCACTTCAGTCATGTCTGACTCTGTGCAACCCCATAGACGCCAGCCTACCAGGCTCTTCCATCCCTGGGGTTCTCCAGACAAGAACACTGGAGTGGGTTGCCATTTCCTTCTCCAATGAATGAAAGTGAAAAGTGAAAATGAAGATGCTCAGTTGTATCCCACTCCCAGTAACACCATGCACTACAGCCTACCAGGCTCCTCCATCCATGGGATTCTCCAGGCAAGAGTACTGGAGTGGGGTTCCATGGCCTTCTCCGCCAATACAGTATACTAATGCATATATAAAGTAATACTCAAAATTCTCCAAGCCAGGCTTCAGCAACACATGAACCGTGAACTTCCTGATTTTCAAGCTGGTTTTAGAAAAGGCAGAGGAACCAGAGATCAAATTGCCAACATCTGCTGGATCATGGAAAAAGCAAGAGAGTTCCAGAAAAACATCTATTTCTGCTTTATTGACTATGCCAAAACCTTTGACTATGTGGATCACAATAAACTGGAAAANAAAGGCAGAGGAACCAGAGATCAAATTGCCAACATCTGCTGGATCATGGAAAAAGCAAGAGAGTTCCAGAAAAACATCTATTTCTGCTTTATTGACTATGCCAAAACCTTTGACTATGTGGATCACAATAAACTGGAAAATTCTGAAAGAGGTAGGAATACCAGACCACCTGACCTACCTCTTGAGAAATCTGTATGCAGGTCAGGAAGCAACAGTCAGAACTGGACATGGAACGACAGACTGGTTCCAAATAGGAAAAGGAGTACCTCAAGGGTGTATATTGTCACCCTGCTTATTTAACTTCTATGCAGAGTACACCACGAGAAACACTGGACTGGAAGAAACACAAGATGGAATCAACATTGCCAGGAGCAATATCAATAACCTCGGATATGCAGATGACACCACCCTCATGGCAGAAAGTGAAGAGGAAGTAAAAAGCCTCTTGATGAAAGTGAAAGAGGAGAGTGAAAATGTTGGTTTCAAGCTGAACATTCAGAAAATGAAGATCATGCCATCCGGTCCCATCACTTCAAGGGAAATATATGGGGAAACAGTGGAAACAGTGTCAGATTTTATTTTTGGGGGCTCCAAAATCAAGGCAGATGGTGACTGCAGCCATGAAATTAAAAGACGCTTACTTCTTGGAAGAAAAGTTACGACCAACCTAGATAGCATATTCAAAAGCAGAGACATGACTTTGCCGACTAAGGTCCATCTAGTCAAGGCTATGGCTTTTCCAGTAGTCATGTATGGATGTGAGAGTTGGACTGGGAAAAGGCTGAGCACC
>SJYV01042289.1:0-119635 GCA_006410875.1 Neotragus pygmaeus | reverse complement strand
ATGACCAACCTAGATAGCATATTCAAAAGCAGAGGCATTACTTTGCTGACTAAATTCCGTCTAGTCAAGGCTATGGTTTTTCCTGTGGTCATGTCAGACTGTGAAGAAGGCTGAGCGCCGAAGAATTGCTGCTTTTGAACTGTGTTGTTGGAGATGACTCTTGAGAGTCCCTTGGACTGCAAGGAGATCCAACCAATCCACTCTGAAGGAGATCAGCCCTGAGATTTCTTTGGAAGAAATGATGCTAAAGCTGAAACTCCAGTACTTTGGCCACCTCATGTAAAGAGTTGACTCACTGGAAAAGACTTTGATGCTGGGAGGGATTGGGGGCAGGAGGAGAAGGGGACGACAGAGGATGAGATGGCTGGATGGGGTCATTGACTCGTTGGATGTGAATCTGGGTGTAATTTGGGAGTTGGTGATGGACAGGGAAGCCTGGTGTGCTGCGATTCATGGGGTCGCAGAGTCGAACACGAGTGAGCGACTGAACTGAACTGAAAATATGAAATCGACCTAAGTGCCCATAGACAGATGAATGGATAAGCAACTTGTGGTGTGTATATACAATAGAATATTATTCAACTTTTCAAAGATAGGAAACTCTGACATCTGCTACCACATGAATAAACCTTGAGGGCACTATGTTAAGTGAAATAAGTCAGTCACAAAAAGAAAATTACTGTATGATTGCACTTACATGAGACTACTAGAATACATCATAATCAGAGAGACAGAAGACAGAATGGTTTTTCCAAAAGCAAGAGGAGAAATGGAGCGGAACTGTTTAATTGGGTATAGAGTTTCAGTTTCAAAAGGTGAAAAGAGATATGGAGATGGATAGTGGAGATGATTATACATCATGGAAATATTTAATACCAGTGAACTATACACCTAAAAGCATTTAAGATGGTAAGTTTCATGTTGTGTGTTTTTACCACAATTGTTTTTTTCTTTTTGGAGAAGAAATATATTCCCTCATTTGCTATAACTTTTGAATCAATAATTTGGACATTTAAAATTGTTTTTTACTTCATTTATGCCTGATCCTCTGTTCTCTCCTATTATCCACAAATAGGTTTCACAAATAGCTCCACACATCTTGATATCTCTTACTTTGATCTACTTTTAATTGATGTAATACCCTCTAGGAAATGGCAACCCACTGCAATTCTTGTCTGGAGAATCCCATGGACAGAGGAGCCTGCTAGGCTACAGTCCATGGTGTCACAAAGTATCAGACATGACTGAGCAACAAAGCACATTTATTTTATATATTTTGGGATTTAATATATTTTGTTTTCATTTTATTGCTAAAATTTGGCCATAATAGACATTCAATAAACGATGAAAGATAACTTGTATTTTAAACAAAACAAAAACACTATAGCTATGTTTACAAGAAAAGAGCTTTAAAATCAAATATGAATATAGAGCATTTGGGTGTCAGAGAAAATGTACTACCTATAATATTATTGAATTAATAGTGTTTTTCTTCTGGGAACCCTAAATTTTCTATGTTATATTTTAAAACTTCTGAGTATGAATGGTGCATCCAATAAAACAAAAAAATACTTTATCCATGTGGTACCATGGAAACCAGCAAATGACCTAATTCCACTTATGAGCTTCCTCCAGAAATATCAGTTTATTAGTTCTTTCTTTGTTTTTCCCACCTTATTTCAGTTTAAAAAAAAGAAAAGTTCTTTTATTCTTAATTAGCATACATTATGTAATATTAATATATTCTCATTAGTATGTGGTTTCAAAATATTCTTAAATGGATATACATTTCTTCTTTTTTATTGATGTCAAAATAGAGATCTTTTACTGAAATTATTTGGACAATACCACAAGGAGAAAACAGTAGGAGTCATATGGTATTTATTTCCATTATATATATGGAGAAAGTGTCATAATAAGATTGCATTGCAGAGTAAGGCAGTTTTTGTGTAAATCCTAGAAATCAGGCAATAATTCTTATAGTTTATAAACTATCAATATAATTGCATTTGCTCTTACTTACAGCTATAAATTTAAAATCAGTATTGCAGTTGTGTGAATAAAGACTAATGGTTGTGTCCTCAGTGATGAAAAACATTTAAATAATTCAAAAATTTAACCATTTCAGTTAATATTAATTACATTTGGCTGTTTGTCTTCATTTAGAAATGATTAACCAGAATCACTTTGATTAATGGAGTCATAGTCTGCTAACTGGGGCTTCCCTGATGGCTTAGCAGGCAAAGAATCCACCTGCAATACTGGGGACACAGTTTAAATCCCTGGGATGGGAAGACACCCTGGAGAACAGAATGGCAACCCACTCCATTATTCTTGCCTGAAAATTCCATGGTTTAATTTTAAAAACATGATTTGAAAATATGAATCTATAGATATCTTTAAATATCATTATTAAACTATAGCTGCTGTACCAGTTGTTATAATATTAAGATTCTTATAGCATGGTAGCTGAAAACTTAAAAACCCTACTTGTAACTAAAGAATATAGAGGCAAACTAAAATACAGAATGATTTTATTTCTCTTGATATATACTTCTCAGCTCTAGCTTAAAAATGTAGCTCCATAGTCTTGTACAAAGTAAGAGGAAAAGGATGAGACCAAATATTTTTTATTCATTTTCTTGAATTTGAAAGGCATGTTGTATTCATGAGCTAATAGAATTTCTGGTGTAGTTCTTTAAATGATTAGAAAACCTGGCTTTGATTTCTAATCCAAATGAACAAATCTGACTGTCTTCCAAGTACCTTTAATGTTTTGGTATATAGTTTGGATAAAATATGAAATTATCATATCCTACTTAGTAAAACAAACAAAATGATATTCTTTAATCCTGTTTATGTGTATGTCTGAAGTTATTTTGAAGCTGTGTGTTTAAAGCTTTTGTTTTTATCTTCAAAAACACTCTGGAATTTTTTTCTGCTATATAAAATTATTGTTACTAGATGCCAAATGTCTCCATAGAGATCTATACTCTATGTGTTTATGACATGAACTGAAACCAGAAAATATCCCAAATAAGTATTTTCAATGCAGAGATTGTACTTTGTAATAACGAATTCTGGTTAGACCTACTCAAGGAAGATGATGGGATATTAAACCAACTTCTTATACTTTGAAAGGGAAATATTACAGGTGTGTATTTTCTTCATAAATGTGTAATTAAACTCAATATCTTCATTTACTAAAGTTGGAGAGTGTATTCTCTATATTTCCTCTTGGCTAGAGAGGTTTGGTTTATCATTTTCCATTATACTGTACAAATATTATATTTTTTAAAGTCATGCCTTATATTTACTATCAGTTTTTCTTTTTCACTTTTATTACTCCAAAGCAAATTATTACACAATATAAGCTTGCCAAAGTTTGACTCCTTTTATAAAAAGAAGTTATTTATCAAAGTGTAGGTATTCTGCTCCAACATATTAGAAGTTATTACTGTATATGAAGATAGAAATAACTGGAAAAACTGCTATTCTCTGAATATATATATATAAATATGTAAAAACTGATTTTAACATTTATTTGTTATAGAATATAAATACGCTATTAATATAAGTCAGAATAGGAAGCACTGTGATCGCCTGTATACTATGAGTCTTTTAAAGGCAGTGAGTCTACTTCAGGAAGTGTCCTGCAATACTGGAGACATGTATTCATGAGTTAATAGAAGCAGTAGTCTAATAGAGTAACTTTTTTGGTGATAACTGAATGTTGTATAGTTTAAATACAAACCCTTCTTATTTTAGAAATCTGTTAATATGTAGATAGTGAATTTTAATGTTAATTTCTGCATTTTTCCTCACTTTGTCTTCCATACCATTCTCTAATAACATCATTTTCAAAGGACTGTAGAATTACAGAGGCAAAGGGCAGAGTAGCTGATGTACAACAAATCAGCTCTGGTAGGTCAAATGTCCTTCCAAAAAGTACTATTGGCACAGAGACTCTGTATAATAAAAACGTTAAAATCCCTAGGCAATGATCACTTATTTAAAAATATCTAATATAACACTACAAACAAGAAGACTCTGTGCAGCGTATTGGAATCTGTTATAATGAACTTTGTTCATGATACTTAAATGTTCTGGGGACAGTACCCACTGCCCCTTTGGATGACTATAATAAAAGATCCCCTCATACCTGCACACACACACACACACACACACACACACACATACAATGTGGTATTAATTTATCAATGATACAGTCTCTCAGTGCTAATTTCTCTCAATGTTATTCCTTGGAAAATAGTGAATTACATGTGTATGTATGCATACGTTCTTCTCTAGGGAAGCCTGAATATTTACTGTACTTTTTAAAAAATGATCTTTGGAACTGTAAATTCTGCTGCTGTTGGTGTGATATAGAAAATATAAAAAATTGCTATCTTTTTTTATCTTATAGTATAGTCATAATTTCAGTTATCCAACATCTGTCTTAAAGAGTTCATAGAAACTGGTATTTTAGGGTAGAATGAATGTATTCCACAAATACGAAAATTTTTATGACATTGAAAAGAATTTCAGTAATTGAGCAAAGATATAGATTTAAAGAAATCAAACTTTTTTTTGTTTGAAGGGCATTGTGATATATAAACAACATTTACTTTTACTTGCTGCTGCTACTGCTGCTAAGTCGCTTCAGTCGTGTCCGACTCTGTGAGACCCCACAGACGGCAGCCCGCCAGGCTCCCCCATCCCTGAGATTCTCCAGGCAAGAACACTGGAGTGGGTTGCCATTTCCTTCTCCAATGCATGAAAGTAAAAAGTGAAAGTGAAGTTGCTCAGTCGTGTCCAACTCTTCACGACCCCGTGGACTGCAGCCTACCAGGCTCCTCCGTCCATGGGATTTTCCAGACAAGAGTACTGGAGTAGGGTGCCATTGCCTTCTCCAGTATTTTGACTTAATATTTCAATTTAAAAAATCAAGATTTGGGACTTCATTACATTTGAGATTACAGTGGCCCTGATGAGTGGAGGCTCTAGTGGTTCTAGTGAACCTCAGTTCAGTTCAGTCGCTCAGTCGTGTCTGACTCTTCGCCACCCCATGAATCGTAGCACGCCAGGCCTCCCTGTCCATTACCATCTCCCGAGTTCACTCAGACTCACGTTCATCAAGTTCGTGATGTCATCCAGCCATCTCATCCTCAGTCGTCCCCTTCTTCTCCTGCCCCCAATCCCTCCCAGCATCAGAGTCTTTTCCAGTGAGTCAACTCTTCACATGAGGTGGCCAAAGTACTGGAGTTTCAACTTTAGCATCATTCCTTCCAAAGAAATCCCAGGGTTGATCTCCTTCAGAATGGACTGGTTGGATCTCCTTGCAGTCCAAGGGACTCTCAAGAGTCTTCTCCAACAACACAATTTAAAAGCATCAATTCTTGGGCGCTCAGCCTTCTTCACAGTCCAACTCTCACATCCATACATGACCACAGGAAAAACCATAGCCTTGACTAGATGGACCTTAGTCGGCAAACTCATGTCTCTGCTTTTGAATATACTATCTAGGTTGGTCATAACTTTTCTTCCAAAGACTAAGTGTCTTTTAATTTCGTGGCTGCAGTCACCATCTTCAGTGATTTTGGAGCCCCAAAAAATAAAGTCTGACACTGTTTCCACTGTTTCCCCATCTATTTCCCATGAAGTGATGGGACAGGATGCCATGATCTTTGTTTTCTGAACATTGAGCTTTAAGCCAACTTTTTTGCTCTCCTCTTTCCCTTTCATCAAGTGAACCTAGTGGAGGTTCAAATAGTCATATTTCTGTATTCAAAAACAAAATAATAATGAACAATCACAATTATTTTCTTGAGTCATCAAGAAACAGAAATGATTCATATATTTACTGACTTTAAAGAAAACAGGAGAGAGGGTAATCTATTTTAAAGACATTTTTATCGAAACTTAAAAAGGTACATATCAGAGAGTTTTCATTTACTATTAATAAATACCCATGTGTAAATGTTTAATAAAAATAAAATAATTCTGTTTTTCTCATGCAATTGAAAAGTCTAGGAGAGGCATTCTTCAGGCAGAAAACAGATATACTTATCCGTTATCCTCTGAGCTCTGTCCTTCTCTACACTGTACTTCTTACCAGAGCAGTTTTTGTTGTTCAGTCACTAAGTCATGTCCTACTCTTTGCGACCCCATGGACAGCAGTACACCAGGCTTCTGTATCCCTCACTATCTCCAAAAGTGCTCTCAAACTCATGTCCATTGAGTCAGTGATGCCATCCAACCATCTCATCCCCTGTCATCTCTTTCTGCTCCAGCCTTCTATCTTTCCCAGCATCAGAGTCTTTTCCAATGAGTCAGTTCTTTGCATCAGGTGGCCAAAGTAGTGGAGCTTCAGCTTCAGCATCAGTCCTTCCAATGGATATTCAGGGTTGATCTCCTTCAGGTTTGATCTCCTTGCTGTCCAAGGGATTCTCAAGAGTCTTCTCCAGCACCACAGTTCGAAGGCATCAATTCTTCAGCGCTCAGCCTTCTTTATGGTCCAGTTATCACATCCATACACGACTACTGGAAAAACAATAGCTTTGACTAGATGGACCTTTATTGGCAAAATAATGTCTCTGCTTTTTAACACATTGTCTAGGTTTGTGATAGGTTTTCTTCCAAGAAGCATGTGTCTTTTGATTTCTTGGCTGCAGTCACTGTCTGCAGTGATTTTGGAGCCCAAGAAAATGAAGTCTGTCACTGTTTCCATTTTCTCCCTATCTATTTGCAATGAAATGATGGGACCAGATGCCATGATCTTTGATTTCTGAATGATGGGTTTTAAGCCATCTTTTTTACAATCTCCTCTTTCACATTCATCAACAGTCTCTTTAGTTTCTCTTCACTTTCTGTTATAAGAGTGATGTCATCTGAATATCTGAGGTTACTGATATTTCTCCCAGCAATCTTGATTCCAGCTTGTGCTTCATCTAGCCCAGCATTTCATATAATGTACTCTGCATATAAGGTAAATAAGCAGGATGACAATATACACCCTTGACATACTCCTTTCCCAATTTTAAACCAGTTTGTTGTTCCATGTCTGGTTCTAACAATTGCTTCTCAGGAGACAGGTAAGGTGGTCTTATACTTGCAGATTGTTAATTTTCCACAGCTTGTTATGATCCACACAGTCAAAGGGTTTAGCCATTGTACAATAATGCTGGTAGCAGTTTTTAGTATCATATCTCTTTATAACTCTGTCAGAATAGGAGAGGATTTTTTTTTCTGGTGACTTTTTCAGGACAGCAATGATGCTACTTTCTAGAAAGCCCTGGGGTGGTGATGGAGGGGGAAATCTTATTATTCTATATTGGTCTAACACTTCTGAATAGGGTAATTCGTATGCTGACTGGATTATACCAGGTTTATATGAACTGATGACAATGGAAAAGGGGTTAAAGTTACCCTGATTAGCTTAGAACAATCTTTCTTTCCCTTGAAACTGAAGTCAATCCCATTCACAATATGTGGCTGATACAAAACAGTATAAATTGCATAGTAGCAATAATGTTGCAAAGATAACCATCATATCTGTTATCAATTATAGCAATGTTTTTTGTCTACAAATGAGTAAGAATAAATATTTCAGAAAAGGCAAGATCAGTGCTAAGCCATGGAAGCATTTTTGTTAAGTTGCTATTACTTTGATATGTCTAGTCATTGTAACCACCTGAAAAGCAACAGGAGATGGGGAAAAATAAAAGAAAACAAACAACAACAAAAAAAAAAAAAACAGTGAAATGCAGGTGAGAAATATTCACAAGATGAGTTTGGCTAATGCATTTACTCCCAGTTTCACTGCATCTGATGAAGTATTAATGGAGTTAGAGAAAATAAAAAATTCACTGTATTCATGAAGTAAATCTCTTTTCCTGTCCCATGGGTAGACATTCTTAAGGTAATCATCATATTTACACTGAAACTCAGAGTCTTTCCTAATGCATCATCTTGGACAGCCAGTATGTATTGATTGGATTTGACATAGGAGGTAAACGTATTGGCCAACCTGGATCTAAAATGCTTATCAGTTATGACCCTCTACTTTTAAAGAGTTGACTAGACCCTTAGAAGCTTCAAGGAATCACTGATTTAAGAAGCCTGACTGTGAGAAGCTCTGTAAGTAAACACACAAATTGAGGTACCCCCAAAACAACTAAATTTTTTAGAAGGTAACATATTTTTATGGTATGAGACAGTCTTAAAAATATAAACTATTTTAAGTTACAACCCCTTCCTACCCTTAAAGAATTGTTATTCTTGTCAATGATAGAAACATCTGAATGTATGCTTCTGTGTATAGCAGGGTATTTCTATTTCATTTTATTGCTTATCCAAGAATGTCATCTTTGAAAGATTCTGTTTACTAAACAAGTGGTAATTAATTCATTTAGATATTATTATTTCTCTATTTCAATACTGATCCAGACTTCAACCAATACTCTGTGATTGCCAATGAAATAAAATAACCATATAAACATTGAGAAAATATTCGCTCTAATGGTTGTTCATTTTGCCTGTTGGCATTTATTCACTCTGTGATGTGATTTCTTATATCTCAGTCTAAGACATATTTGATATAAGGCATGGCTATCAGTGATGAGTATACTGAATAAAACTATAGAATTCCAGTTTTAGCAGTAGTTTATAAAGCCTAAAATTTTTCCTTGTCATTTTTGGTCAAAGGTAAAATAAAATATTCAGTTTACCAGTTAACTATACATTTTTATTAAGTGCTTGAAATATTAGTAATAATGCATTTTATAGACTTAAAGATTGAAATATTAGAGATGCATATTTAGGAGCCTATAGAGATATGACATTAATTGTTATTTGTTCAGTTGTATTAACAAGTTTTATACATAAAGGAAAGAGGAGGTGTATAAGAGAAATGTGTGACATGGAATAAAGAGTTACATTGAGAAGGTGGTAAAGTGTATCAGACAACTTCAGAAGACATGGCAAATGTAAAAAATATTGTAAATGCATTGGGCTTCCCTTAGCTCAGTAGGTAAAGAATCTGCTAATGAAAAAAGTATTTAATTAGTGTATCTTTCATTATTAACTCAAATCATGAAAAATTTCATCTAAATACAAGAAACTTATTAGCAAAATATTCATCACAACTCCTAAGTGCCACCTAATTTATATGCCATAAAGATATTTATTTGATCTAAGTAACTAATTCCAAAATCAATGAAAAGGGAAGATAGAATGTGCTATTTCTTTTCACATTTTTCACCCTGTTTACTTCCTCAGCAAAGATCCAGATAGAAGATTCAGATACCCTTAATGAAATGGTTCACATTTATTTTATTCTTGTCCTTCGGAACACCCTAGGGACAAGCAAGCTGCCACTTTCAGATTTTCCTTATTTCGATGAGTTAATTATGAAATCAAGCTGTTTGGCTCCAAGTTGTGTTTGGAAATGTGGCCACTGTGCCTTGGGAGCTTGTGTCTAAAGTTTTAAGGGTTGACATGAGATGGCTGTATTTGCTCATTTGGGAAGAGGAATCACAAAGACACAGATTGTCTCGGTACTAACTTTGGGATCCAAGTGCATTAGCTTTGTATATAGCTACTTCCACATTTACATTCAAACCATTTTACTTTTGAAATAAATTACATAATCATTTTCAAGAAACCTAAACAGGTTAATAAAAATATATTATTTGAAGAAATTTAACAAGAATGAGAATCTAAGTATATGCATGGCATTCAGTTATTTTACAAAGGATTCCATCAAACCCCTAAACTGAAAATATGATAAAATGCCCACCATGTCAGTCATTAACATATAGGCAGCTTTGTAATGAATTACAATTGTTCATAAATGTACCTTATTTTCTATAATAGACTATAATAATTTTTGAAATGTAATTTATCACTTCTGCCACATCTTTGAATGTACCATAACACCAAACCTATGGCTTTCACTAATCAGTTATATTAATGAGTTCTTAAAGGTTTGACTAAACAACTAGAATCTCTTTTTATCTGAAGGTCCATTTATTAGCAGGTACACTACACCCTGCTTCAGCTACAGCAAAAAGCATCATGCTTGCACTAATACAGTGGAGGTTGGGGGTCACAGTTAAGTAAAAGGATTGAGAATTGCATGAAGCTTCTCTCGTATAGTTGGGCCTATAGACTCCTTCACCTGTTCAAACTGACTTATCCAACTCGTATTGCCTATAGCAGTTTTTGCAAGTGATACTCTTAAAAGTGATCTTTTCTTTAAAATTTATTTTACTTAAGTATAGTTGATTTACAATGTGATATTAATTTCAGATGTACAGAAAAGTGATTCAATTATACACACACACACACACACACACACACACACACACACATTATTGTTCATGTTCTTTTCCATTATGTTTTAGTGTAGGATATTAAAAAAAGTGATCTGTTTTAAACATGGACAGAATGGAGAACATTTTTTGTGTTTGATAAACTTCATAGTTCTCTTCATGCATAATTAGTGTTTGTTTGTTTTTTAATATTTCACTTCTTGGATATTTTTAAGTTCTCTCCAATATCAACATTTTCTGAGACTTACAGTGGATGTTTTAAAAACCCCTGGTTTGGAATAATGAAACTAAGAAAGACCAAGTAGTGATGGCTCATCATATATGCTTTTATTAATAATTTTGGCTAATCTAGAGTAGAGTTAACTCAGTGGAAGCAGGGTATGAAGGCAGATGAGTATCCAAGAATGACCATACTAAGTGTCTGGGGATATGAGACCAAGTAATAAATGCATGAACAAGAGATTGATGAGAATCTTAGAAAGCAGAGCTATTTCAGAATAGAACAAAAAATGTAATTTTAATGTCAGATTACTTGGGGAAATAATAAAACCATTTTCAAACAAGGAAAGAAAGTTATTGGTTTTTGCAACAATGTGGGCTTTACTGAATGTCTCTAGGTAACATTTCTTCTTTCTGTCAACTGGTAAGAATCATTTTTCATGCAGATTACCCATAGATGCACAATAAAAAATGATTAATATATGATTATCAAAAAAGTGACAGGCTCTAAATGATGTGGAAAAGTGATATCAGGATGAGAGAAAATTCCAATTATGTTAATTTATCAGCACTCTTAATTGTGGAGAAATGCAACTATTCAGTGTTGCTCTATATTTCTGATGTTAAAGCTTCAAATGATGAGAATAAGATTATTATTTGTTCATTATACATGTGCTCTCTTTTTATCTTATAATAAGCTTACAAGTTCACGTATTGCTGAAGCCTGGCTTGGAGAATTTTGAGCATTACTTTACTAGCATGTGAGATGAGTGCAATTGTATGCTAGTTTGAGCATTCTTTTGCATTGCCTTTCTTTCTTTCTTTCTTTTTAAATTAATTTATTTTTTAAATTTTACTTTACAATACTCTATTGGCTTTGCCATACATCGACATGAATCCACCACAGGTGTACACGAGCTCCCAATTCTGAATCTCCCTCCCACCTCCCACCCCACAACATCTCTCTGGATCATCCCCGTGCACCAGCCCCAAGCATCCTGCATCCTGCATCGAGCATAGACCGGCACCTCGTTTCTTACATAATAGTATATATGCTTCAATGCCCTTCTTCCGTATCATCCCACCCTCTCCTACTCCCTCAGAGGCCAAAAGTCCATTCTCTATGTCTGTGTCTCTTTTGTTGTCTCACATACAGGGTCATCATTACTATCTTTCTAAATTCCATATATATGTGTCAGTATGCTGTATTGGTNATTGAGGGCAGGAGGAGAAGGGGACGACAGAGGATGAGATGGCTGGATGGCATCACGAACTCAATGTACGTGAGTCTGAGTGAACTCCAGGAGTTGGTGATGGACAGGGAGGCCTGGCGTGCTGCGATTCATGGGGTTGCAAAGAGTTGGACACAAGTGAGCGATTGAACTGAACTGATTAGGCAAAATCTATTTTGAAGGTGATATCTCATGTCAATTAGTTCATTGTTGTTATTGTTGTTTAGTTGCTAAGTCATGTCTGACCCTTTATAATCCCATGGACTAAAAGCACACCAGGCTGCTCTGTCCATGGGATTTCCCAGGCAAAAATACTGGAGTAGGTTGGCTTTTCCTTCTCCAAGTGATCTTTCCAACTGACGGATCAAACCTGCTTCTCCTGCATTGGCAGGCAGGTTCTTTACCACTGAACCACCAGGGAATCCAATTAGTTCATATGTAAAAGAAAAATTAGGTCACACTTATAAAGCTGTGAGATTCCACATAAGCCATATTTTTTTTAATGTAAACAAAACACACATCAAACTTGGACATGATTTATCAATTATTTATGATCCTCAGAGGTGATTCCCAAATACAAGGCAGAGATACCAATATCTAAATATAAGGTGAGAAGAAATAAAAGGGATTAGCTGTAGTAAAAGGAAGTTCACCGAATTCCACTATAATAGATTCTATTCTACCAAGTTAAATTTCAGTACAAAGCTGAGCTCATTTAACTCTCTAGACAGTATCTATTCTCAAGCAAGCAGCCACATTTCCTTCTCTGGCACTTCTGCAAGTGTGGATGTCACTTCTGCATCTCCACTGGATGTCAGTGGAGATACACACAGAGATATGAATCAAAAAAATGCATATTTGACTTACTGCTAGGGCAAAGGCAGTAGCCATTTCTGCCAGAGAGACCAATGCAATTCACTCTAATGTCATATGAGCAAACTCGTTCTGTAAGAACACCAGGATATTTGAGCTGAAAAAGAAACAAGGATCAACAAACCTGACTATCTTACTTTGAATATGGGAAATATAAAGGGCAGCTCTACTTCTCAATCTAGCCAACTCAAGGGTAGATTGGCCACGGATTAGAGCTGGCCGCGTCATGCTGCCAGGGTCACATTAGGTGTCGGAAGACTGAAAGGCAGGAAGAGATTTCCTGAATAATCTTTCATTTGGGATTAAACGCATTCACTGAGATGATGATTTCAATAAGAGTAAGAACCAGAAAAGCTAATGGTGTTACAATACTTTTGCAAAACAAACAAAGAAACAAACTTATTCAATGTTTGGAATTATCTAAGTTATTATACATAATATGAAAAATTTATGTTAAACTCATCATACTAAATCATACTAAGTTGAGAGTTTTTATTCAAACACATTAGAAGCATATACTCCTTCATCAAATGTCAAACTGAACCCATTCAAGACAGATTAAGAGATCACTACTTATGGAGTACTCATTTTACACAGAACATGTCACTATCTCTAACTTTAGGAATTTTAATATACACAATATATCTCTCATTTCACAATAACTTAAAAAAGAGAGAGAGAGACAACAAATTTTGTAGATACAGATTCAGAAGATGAGACAGACAAAACACAGTCTTGCCCATAAAAGTGGCTAAGAAGTCCTAATGATGCTGGTTACTGGCATTATCTCCCAGTGGTTTCTTATATAAACAGTCTAAAGCAGGTGTGACAAAATTTTAGCCTGCAAGTCAAATCTAGCCCAGCACCTGATTCATACAACCTGTGATTTAAGAATGGTTTTTACACTTTCAAATATTTGCAGGAGGAAAGTCAGAAGAATAAAACTTCACACTGCAAAGTTGTATGACATTCAAATTTGAGAGTCTGTAAATGGCAGCCCACTCCAGTATTCTTGCCTGGAAAATCCCATGGACGGCAGAGCCTGGTAGGCTAATGTCCATGGGGTCACATGGAGCCTGGTAGGCTAACGTCCGTGGGGTCACAAACAGTCAGACACGACTGAGCAACTTCACAAGGTTTTATTAGCACATAGCCACACCCACCCAGGTTTCACTATGGCTAGATTTCCTGCTACAACAACAGGGCTGAGTGGTTATGACAGACTGAGGGGCCACAAAACCTAAATATTTACTACATGCCTGTTTAGAAGACTGACAGCCCTGCACTAGAACCCTAAAACTTCAAAGAAATGCACTGCACAGAGAAAGAGCCCTCTATTCATGCATCTCAGTGTTTCACCAGCTTTGCACTGAAAACATCTGTAGGTCCCTTTGGCTGATCTAGGTCATAATGGCTGGCTGCTAACATGCAAAGTGGACAGTGGGATTATATTAATGCTAGTGGGATCAAAATATGCAAATATACTTACAAGCCAATAAAAGAAACAGCCTGACTTTAAAAAACATAAATAAATAAAACTGGGAAATAGGCAAGAGAAATCAATTCCCAAGAGAAATACAAATAGATATTAAAAATATGAAAAGATATATATCCTCATTAATAAACAAGTTTATGTTTACATGACATGGCTTTTTTTACCTGTAAACTTAGAATTGATTTAAAAGATTTTTAACAATTTTCTTGGATAATCCCACTTGATGAGACAAAAAATGAGTACAATCTTTCCGGAAAACTTTTTAAAATACCATTCAACATTTCAATGCATATCCTTTGATCCGGAAATCCCACTTCTAGGAAACTTTCTATAAATATATGTTAGAATAAATACATAAAAATACATAGAGTGGTATTTGCTCTAAAGCATGTTTTTAATAGAGAAAAACTGGAGGGAAAAAAACTTAAATGCCCAAAAGCAACGGTTTATATAAACTATGATAACTTTATATAGTATAACCCTTTAAAAAAAATTGTTAGTAAATCTTCATATACTAACATGGAATGAAACAAAGATCCAATATGTCAATAAATATAAATATATATATACACACATATACATNACACGACTGAGCAACTTCACAAGGTTTTATTAGCACATAGCCACACCCACCCAGGTTTCACTATGGCTAGATTTCCTGCTACAACAACAGGGCTGAGTGGTTATGACAGACTGAGGGGCCACAAAACCTAAATATTTACTACATGCCTGTTTAGAAGACTGACAGCCCTGCACTAGAACCCTAAAACTTCAAAGAAATGCACTGCACAGAGAAAGAGCCCTCTATTCATGCATCTCAGTGTTTCACCAGCTTTGCACTGAAAACATCTGTAGGTCCCTTTGGCTGATCTAGGTCATAATGGCTGGCTGCTAACATGCAAAGTGGACAGTGGGATTATATTAATGCTAGTGGGATCAAAATATGCAAATATACTTACAAGCCAATAAAAGAAACAGCCTGACTTTAAAAAACATAAATAAATAAAACTGGGAAATAGGCAAGAGAAATCAATTCCCAAGAGAAATACAAATAGATATTAAAAATATGAAAAGATATATATCCTCATTAATAAACAAGTTTATGTTTACATGACATGGCTTTTTTTACCTGTAAACTTAGAATTGATTTAAAAGATTTTTAACAATTTTCTTGGATAATCCCACTTGATGAGACAAAAAATGAGTACAATCTTTCCGGAAAACTTTTTAAAATACCATTCAACATTTCAATGCATATCCTTTGATCCGGAAATCCCACTTCTAGGAAACTTTCTATAAATATATGTTAGAATAAATACATAAAAATACATAGAGTGGTATTTGCTCTAAAGCATGTTTTTAATAGAGAAAAACTGGAGGGAAAAAAACTTAAATGCCCAAAAGCAACGGTTTATATAAACTATGATAACTTTATATAGTATAACCCTTTAAAAAAAATTGTTAGTAAATCTTCATATACTAACATGGAATGAAACAAAGATCCAATATGTCAATAAATATAAATATATATATACACACATATACATATTTGCACACACATTGGTACATCTATTTAAGGAGGATTAACTTTCACCGTGCAGAAGCGCGAGGGCAGTTAACAGACCACACAAAAGTACGGCCTCGGAGAGGAGTTATCCCACGTCAAAGGAGTGGTGGCTGCGCAGGCACAAGAGGGCTGAGAGGAGCTACTCCACGTTCAAGGTCACAAGGGGCGACCTCGTCCAAAGTAAGGAGCAGTGGCTGAGCTTTGCTGGAGCAGCAGTGAAGAGATACCCCACGTCCAAAGTAAAAGAAACTCAAGTTAAGACGGTAGGTGTTGCAAGAGGTCATCAGAGGGCAGACACACTGAAACCATAATCACAGAAAACTAGTCAATCTAATCACACTAGGACCACAGCCTTGTATAACTCAATGAAACTAAGCCATGCCCTGTGGGGCCACTCAAGACGGGCGGGTTATGGTGGAGAGGTCTGACAGAATGTGGTCCACTGGAGAAGGGAATGGCAAACCACTTCAGTATTCTTGCCTTGAGAACCCACGAACAGTATGAAAAGGCAAAATGATAGGATACTGAAAGAGGAACTCCCCAGGTCATTAGGTGCCCAATATGCTACTAGAGGTAAGTGGAGAAATAACTCCAGAAAGAATGAGGGGATGGAGCCAAAGCAAAAAAATACCCAGTTGTGGATGTGACTGGTGATAGAAGCAAGGTCCAGTGCTGTAAGAGGAATATTGCATAGGAATCTGGAATGTTAGGTCCATGAATCAAGGCAAATCGGAAGTGATCAAACAGGAGATGGCAAGAGTGAACGTCGACATCAGTGAACTAAAATGGACTGGAATGGGTGAATTTAACTCAGATGACCATTATATCTACTACTGCGGGCAGGAATCCCTTAGAAGAAACGGAGTAGCCATCTTGGTCAACAAAAGGGTCCAAAATGCAGTACTCTGATGCACTCTCAAAAATGACAGAATGATCTCTGTTTGTTTCCAAGGCAAGCCATTCAATATCACAGTAATCCAAGCCTATGCTCCAATCAGTAATGCTGAAGAAGCTGAAGTTGAATAGTTCTATGAATACCTACAAGACCTTTTAGAACTAACACCCAAAAAAGATACCCTTTTCATTACAGGGGAATGGAATAAAAAAGTAGGAAGTCTAGAAACACCTGGAGTAACAGGCAAATTTGGCCTTGGAGTACAGAATGAAGCAGGGCAAAGGCTAATAGAGTTTTGCCAAGATAATGCACTGGTCATAGCAAATACCTCTTCCAACAACACAAGACAAGACTCTACACATGGACATCACCAGATGGTCAACGCCAAAATTAGATTGATTATATTCTTTGCAGCCAAAGATGGAGAAGCTCTATATACATTCAGCAAAAACAAGTCCAGGAACTGACTGTGGCTCAGACCATGAACTCCTTATTGCCAAATTCAGACCAGAAGAAATTGGGGAAAACCACTAGACCATTTACATATGACCTAAATCAAACCCCTTATGATTATACAGTGGAAGTGAGAAATAGATTTAAGGGACTAGATCTGATAGAGTGCCTGATGAACGATGGACGGAGGTTCATGACATTGTATAGGAGACAGGGATCAAGACCAGCCCCCAGGGAAAAGAAATGCAAAAAAACAAAATGGCTGAGGAGGCCTTACAAATAGCTGTGAAAAGAAGAGAAGTGAAAAACAAAGGATAAAAAGAAAGATATAAGCATCTGAATGCAGAGTTCCAAAGAATAGCAAGGAGAGATATGAAAGCCTTCTTCGGAGATCAATGCAAAGAAATAGATGAAAACAACAGAATAGAAAAGACTAGAGATCTCTTCAAGAAAATTAGAGATACCAAGGGAACATTTCATTCAAAGATGGGCTTGATAAAGGACAGAAATGGTATGGACNGATGGCATCACGGACCCGATGGACGTGAGTCTGAGTAAACTCCGGGAGATGGTGATGAACAGGGAGGCCTGGCGTGCTGCAATTCATGGGGTCACAAAGTGTCAGACATGACTGAGCGACTGAACTGAACTGAACTGAAGCTTGCAGGTAGATAGGCTTTTCATTTTTCTAGTCTTCATTCACTCTGCATTTGTTGATGTATGGCAAAGCCAATAGAGTATTGTAAAGTAAAATTTAAAAAATAAATAAATAAATCATAAGTGGAAAAAAAAAATACTATTTTCATTGTACAGAGAAGAAATCTGAGTTTAAGAGAGACTGAGTAACTTGGTGAAATATGCATAGACCACATGTGGTTCATTCAGATATCTAGAGAGCATCATCATTTCAATGCTTTTTTTTCATAAATAGCCTCAGTGAATAAGAAAAGTTTCTATATTCATAATAGTGTTTAGTATCTTACCCATAATTCATTGGAGAATATATTTATCCTCTCATGCATTCAGTATTTATTAAGTATGTATGCATATTTTGCTCTAATGATAATGCAGTGGTCAGTAAGATAAGATACACGTGTGTGCATGTATAGATATATGGTTTTTGTTATCACAGAATTTAAAATCTAGTGGGAAATATAGACAGTCAGAAAAACATTACTTTAATTAGTGATATGTTAGAGGATGGGAACAAAGTTTTGGTAGTGCATTAAAAGACCTTAAGCAAGAGCAGAAAGAGAGTCAACATATAGATGTATCCAGTTGGCCATTTTAATAGGCAGCAGATTTCTTATTTCCATGGAACTGACAGAAAAGTCACGAGAAAGTTAGGTGAAGAAGGGGGAAGTATTTATCCCCTTATTGGTCAAAAATTTAAACCCAAGACTTCTCTGACTTCATCTTCCACATAGTCTCAAGCTCCACTGGACTCTTTAATGTTCTTCAAAGAAAGCAGTATGTTTCTTCTTCAAGGCTACATTTGTCTAAAGGGCTTCCCCGGTTGCTAGTGGTGAAGAATCTGCTTGCCAATGAAGGAGACATAGGAGTTGTTGTTTTGATCCCTGAGTCAGAAGATCCTCTGAAAGAACGCATGGCAACTGACTCCAGTATTTTTGCCTGGAGAGTCCCCATATAGACAGAGAAACCTTATGGGCTACGAACCATGGTGTTGCAAAGAGACACCACTGAAGTGACTTAGCACACACACAGTTTTGTCTAGCGGACTCTCCTCTTGAATATCCATGTGGCTCGTTCCTATGCTTCCTTCAGGAGCTCAAGGTCTCCATTTAAGTATCTGTTTCTGAGACTTTTCCCAAGTACCTTATGTAAAATAGCATCCTTTCTCATTCCCTGGAGGAGGAAAATGGCAACCACAGTCCAGTATTCTTGTCTGAAAAACTCCATGGACAGAGGAGCCTGGCAAGCTGCAGTCCATGGGGTTACAAAGAGTCAGAAATGACTGACTGAGAATGCATGCATGCTCATCCCTGCCTGTTCACCCAACTTTTTGTTCAAAGCCCTTACTTTTTCTGACTTAAAATTCTTTCTTTCTCTTTTTCTCTACATCCCTGATTTAGCCTTTATTATTTCATTTGTCTTCTGTCCACTAGAATGTAGTTCCCAAAGGGCAGGGCCTAGGTTTGTTTTGCTTCCTGCTTTATCTCTGGGTCTGTTTGATCATTTTTATTTTGGAAAAAATGACTAAAAAAGCAATTTAAAGCACAACAGGGAAATAACTAAAACAATATGGTTGCTTTCTCTCTGTTCAAGACTTATCATCCACACCAATAGGACAATTTCATATGAAAAGTGGGCATAGGTAACAGGTCACTTCCTCACCAGTTTCCAATTTATCTTCTAAAGTATACAGATATACATTCTGATGCTGCACCTGACATAAACACTCTCCTCCCAAGCTAAACCTCTCTACTTATATCTATAGGTATCACTGTAGTTTATATTCATAACTGTAAAGTTTTCCATTGCATAAATATGCTAGATCTGTCTATGCATTGCTATACTGTTGATGGGCATTTGGATTGTTTCCAACAACTATTAAGAATATTTTTTGCATGTGTCTCATTCTATGATTTTCTCTAGTATATATACCCAGGAATAGAGTTACTGGTACATAAGTGTATTAATATTTTAGCTTTGTTGATGATGCTAAATTACAAGTGTGTGTTAGTTGCACAGCAGTCATGTGTGACTCTTTGTGACACTATGGATTGTAGCCCACCAGGATCCACTGTCCATGGATTCTCCAGGCAAGAAAATTGGAGTGGGTCGCCATTTACTTCTCCAGTGAATCTTCCAGACCCAAGGATTGAACTCAGGTCTCCTGCATTGCAGACAGATGTTTTACCATCTGAGCTACTAACGAAGCCCATTACTAAAATAGTTGACTGCTGAATCCCCAAAAGACCACTAGAATAGTCTACTGATGAAGCAAAGTTTGTTACACTAATTTTATAAAGAAAGGACACCACCTTGAGTGAATCTTAGTATTAACGGTATTTCAAGAAGGAGTATTCTGAGGTAAATATTTATATTAATAGAAGACTTGAGTGTCCAGGCTTGAGTGATAAACTAAGGGTTTTAATTGAGAGAAATAATCATTAATGGAAAAAATGGCAATAGTTTAGGATTGATTGGTAGACACAGTGATGAGAGAATTGCTTGATTAATAAGCTGTTTGTCTAAGTGAGCAACATATTGTCCAGAGAGGAGAGGTGTCTGCATAGACAAGCCCACTCTTTGTCTGTATGTGTTGGTTCACAGAAATTTCTTGGAGCAAAGTTGTTTACCAGCTTAGAGCCTTATTCTCATAAACAAATATCTCTTGGAATAGTTATTATGACACCAGTCGCCTTAGTGTTCAGTGCTGATAGCTAAGTGGACTAAGGATATCTCAGTTTTTACAATCATGCGTGACCTTGCACTTTTAATACATTCTTCCGCCAAACTCGTTTTTTTTTTTCTTTGCTAATCTGATATATATATAAGTGCTGCCTAATTTTTATTTAAAATGTATACATTTCTCTGATTTCCAAGAAGTTGAACACTTTTATATATGTTTATTGACAATTTCAGTTGTCTCAATGCTTTTAAATGTTTTCTAAGTGCCTGTTACAATCATTGCCTTTTGTAAAAATTGTGTTGTCTATTTATTGATTCTTATGAGATATTTATATATCTTGGCCACGAGCTTGTTGTCAGTTATGTTGAGTTGCAAACATTTTCTCCAGATTTTAGCTTTTATTTCCTTTTTATTTATTTATTTTTTGATGATCAGTTCTTTGTTTCAGTATAATCTACTTTAGCAATCTATTCCTTTAAATTTAGTGTTTATAGGGTATTAAGAAATTATTCACTACCCTGAGAAAATATTCTTATAGTACCTTAGAAATCTTTGTAATTTTTCTTTAACTTTTAAACATTTAATATACTGTAATCATGATGATGAAAATGATTTTGATGATTTAGATAGTGTCACAATTTCCATTCTGCATGTAATTTATTGAGAATTCCATCCTTTCCTAATGATATAAGATAAAACTCTGTCATATATCAAGTTTCAGTATTTGTATAGGTTTGTTTTTCAAATGTATTCCAAGTCTGTTTGTCCATCTGGTTACAAACACAATACTGTTTAAGTTTTATGTCTTTAAATAAGACTTTCTGTCTTATATCTTGTATGCCGTACTTAATTCTTCTGTAAAATATCTTGACTATTCTTACCCTTGTTCTTCCATACATGTATCACACATTTGTCCTAGCACAATGACAATCTAGGTTGAGTGAGATAAGTCACTTCAGTCATGTCCGACTCTTTGCTACCTCATGGAAGGTAGCCTGCCAGGCCCCTCTGTCCATGGGATTCTCCAGGCAAGAATACTGGAGTGAGCTGCCATGCCCTGCTCCAGGGCATCTTCCTGACCCAGTGATCAAACCCATGTCTCTTACACCTCTTGCATTGGCAGGTAGGTTCTTTACCACTAGTGCCACCTGGTAAGCCCATATTAAAAAAACATAGCTTGTCATATTCTACAAATGCTTTTCTGGGATGTTTAAATTTTTCTGGAATTAAAAGCAATATATACTTGTCCAATATATATTGGCTTGATTCAATACTATTGATTGTCCTCAGAAGATTATCATATTACTAGCATCAAATGTAGTAATGTCAATAGCAAATAATTGAATATCCTTGTTTGAAAGATTTCTAGTGCTTAAATAAAAGTCATCCTTTAAATAATTAATTTTATAGAATTTATGCAACAAATAGATGTAATGATCAAGACTGTAACAGATATGTAGCTGAAACTGGACTCAGTCAAGCTCCAATCCCATTCATTCTTTCAAAAATTCTGACTCAGCATTTATATACATCCAGGGAGAAATCCGTAAAAAAATGTGTTTTCCCAGTGTTTTTCTGTATCATACTATTTTTTATGCCAAAAGTCAAAAATAATTTACAGAAATCTTTATTAAACTTCATTATATGAATCTGTTAAACTCAAAACATGCTAGTAGAGTTGCAAAGGATACAACAGTAAGTAAAAGAGGAATGATTGCTCTCATACTGCTGAGACTGAGATCTTAAAATCATAGGCCTAAATATACACTTGGCTGAGACTCACAGAAAGCATGGAGTATTATTACAATTAGAATGAAAGTGGGGCTGTGCAGGAGTACTGACTAGTCTAGGGTATCTGGAAAATTTTTTCTGGAAAAGTAATTTTTGAGTTTTTGACCTAAAGTATCTGGAAGAATTCCCTGGTTTAATAGGGAAAATAAAAAGAGTGAGGCAGAAGGAAGCCAGAGAGCAGAATAATGGTGGGAATCAGACTGAAGGATGAGGGTCAGTTGATAGATAGGACTTTGTGACGCATCATCTTGCCTATAAGAGGAAAGAATTTCCCAAGACAGTATGAGCCATATTCTAAAGCTAGTAGAATGGGGGTTTTCAAAATCAATACTCACATTCTTCAGAATAGATAATGATGGGTGGTTCTATTGATTTTCACTTGGCAGTAAAAAGCACCAGACAGTGGAGCTGACTCCTCTGAGTAGTAATTGGATCAATGGTCTGACAGTGATTAGGAGAAGAATGTGCAAAAAGAGAATCCACTCTAACATAATTATTATATTTTAAATTTGTAGAATGTTAAATTAGAAGTCTAGCTTAAAATTAATTTACATGTAATTTTAAACATAAATAGGAGAAGGCAATGATACCCCACTCCAGTACTCTTGCCTGGAAAATCCCATGGATGGAGGAGCCTGGTAGGCTGCAGTCCATGGGGTCGCTCAGAGTCAGACACGACTGAACGACTTCACTTTCACTTTTCACTTGCATCATTGGAGAAGGAAATGGCAACCCACTCCAGTATTCTTGCTTGGAGAATCCCAGAGTTGGCGGAGCCTGGTGGGCTGCCATCAATGGGATCGCACAGAGTCGGACATGACTGAAGCGACTTAGCAGCAGCAGCAGCATAAACATAAGTTAGCTATGTAATTTTTTGGTTTTGCCTTTTAAACTTTGTTTTAGTTCACTTTATTTTTTTTGTTGTTCTGAATCTTTAAAATGAAGTTTATATACCAAAGTGTCAAATTTGTATTAATGCATTTTAAAGATATTTTGAATATGTTGACATATTTAAAAGTGATTTCATTTTGAAATACTTCAGAATTAATATTTTTAAAATTACATGTTTCTGAGTACTCAAGATAATGTCATATGTAACAGAACTACTAAAATTCCTTCAGTGTCATTTAATACTGTTCCATAATCAAATATCCCTAATTATCTTCCATATATGTTCTACAAATACTTTGTCTAAACCTGGATTCAGTTTGGGACTACACACTGCAGTGGATTAAATCTCTTTATATGCAGTTGTCTTTTTTTTTTTTTTTTTAATAATACTGATATGGTGAATACCAAAATCATTAGTTTACCTTCTGGATTTGTAGTATCATTTAGCACATTCTTCTGTCCTCTGGAATCCTGTAAACTGGGAGTTAAAGCCTGATTACACATTAATATTAATCATTTGGGGCTAGACTGCATCCTATATGATATATATATATATATATATCATAATGCATTCAGAGACACACGTTACCTAGTTGCTATATCATCAGTAATTCCAAGAATAATCACCAATGAGAGTAATAATATTCTGATCTCTCTATTATACAGTTATGTTTTCCCTTTTAATCAGAAAATCATATCTGTGATACTTTAGCACAATCAAATGTTCAATTCAACGTTATAATAGACCTGAAAGACTAGATTCACAGTAACAAACAATTCTAAAATCTCAGTGACTTCAGTTCAGCAGCTCAGTCGTGTCCAACTCTTTGGGACCTCATGAACGGCAGCACACCAGGCTTCCCAGTCCATCACCAAAACCCAGAGCTTGCTCAAACTCATCTCCATTGAATTGATGGTGCCATCAAACAATCTCATCCTCTGTTGACCCCTTTTCCTCCTGCCTTCTATATTTCCCAAAATCAGGGTTTTATCCACTGTGTCAGTTCTTCGCAACAGGTGAGCAAAGCACTGGAGTTTCAGCTACAGCATAGTCCTTCCAATGAATATTCAGGACTGATGTCCTTTAGGATTGACTGGTTAGCCCTCCTTGCTGTCCAAGGGACTCTCAAGAATCTTCTCCAACACCACAGTTCAAAAGCATAAATTCTTTGGCACCCAGCTTTCTTTATAGTTCAACTTTCACATCCATACATGACTATTGGAAAAATCACTAGGCAGACCTTTGTTGGCAAAGTAATGTCTCTGCTTTTTTTTAATATGCTGTTTAGTTTGGTCATAGCTCTTCTTCCAAGGAGCAAACATCTTTTGATTTCTTGGCTGCAGTCACCATCTGCAGTGATTTTGGAGCCCAAGAAAATGAAGTCTGTCACTGTTTCCATTGTTCCTCATCTATTTACCATGAAATGAAGGGACTTGAAGACATAATCTTTGCTTTTTGAAAGCTGAGTTTTAAGCGAGATTTTTCACTCTCCTTTTTCACTTTCATCAAGAGGCTCCTCAGTTCCTCTTCACTTCTGACATAAGGGTAGTATCATCTCCATGTCTGAGGTTATTGATATTTCTCCTGACAATCTTGATTCCAGCTTGTGCTTCCTCCAGTGTGGCATTTTTCATGATATACTCTTCATAGAAGTTAAATAAGCAGAGTGACAATATACAATCCTGACATACTCCTTTCCCAATTTGGAACCACTCTGTTGCCTTGTTCTAACTGTTGCTTCTTGACCAGCACACAGATTTCTCAGGAGTCAGGTAAGGTGTTCTGGTATCCCCATCTCTTGAAGAATTTTCCAGAGTTTGTAGTGATCTACACAGTCAAAAGCATTGGTATAGTCAATAAAGCAAAGTAGATTTTTTCTGGAATTCTCTTACTTTTTCTGTGATCAAATGGATGTTGGCAATTTGATCTCTGTTTCCTCTGCCTTTTCTAAATCTATCTGAAATATCTGCAAGTTCACAGTTCATGTACTGTTGAAGCCTGGATTGGAGAATTTTCATCATTACTTTGCTAGCATGTGACATGAGTGCAATTGTGCTTTAGTTTGAGCATTCCTTGACATTGCCTTCTTTGTAATTGAAATGAACTAACCTTTCCCAATCCTGTAGCCACTGCTTGAGTTTTCCAGATTTGCTGGCATATTGAGTGCAGCACTTGCACAGCATCATCTTTTAGGATTTGAAATAGCTTAACTGGAATTGCATCACCTCTTCTACCTTTGTTCATAATGATGCTTCCTAAGGCCCACTTGACTTCACATTCCTGGTTGTCTGGCTCTAGGTGAGTGGTCTCACCATCGTGATCATCTGAGTTGTAAAGATCTTTATTGTATAGTTCTTCTGTGTATTCTTGCCACCTCTTCTTAATATCATCTGCTCCTGTTAGGTCCATACCATTTCTGTCTTTTATTGTTCCCAAGGCTGCATGAAATGTTCCCTTGGTATCACTGATTTTTCTGAGGTGATCTCTAGTCTTTCTCATCTTTTGTTTTCCTTTATCTCTTTTCATTGATAACTGAGGAAAGCTTTCTCATCTCTCCTTGCTTTCTTTGGAACTCTGCATTCAAATGGGTATATCTTTCCTTTTCTCCTTTGCCTTTCATGTCTCTTCCTTTTGCAGTTATTTGTAAGGCCTCCTCAGAAAAACCATTTTGCATTTTTGCGTTTCTTTTTTCTTGAGGATGATCTTGATCCCTGACTCCTGTACAGTGCCATGAACCTCTGTCCTTAGTTCTTCAGGCACTCTATCAGATCTAATCCCTTGAATATACTTGTCAGTTCCACTGTATAATCATAAAGCTTTTGATTTTTGGTCATCCCTGAATGGTATAGTGGATTTCCCTACTTTCTTCAATTCAAGTCTGAATTTGGCAATAAGGAGTTCATGATCTGAGTCACAATCAGCTCCCAGTCTTGTTTTTGCTGACTGTATAGAGTGTCTCCATCTTTGGCTGCAAAGAATATAATCAATCTGATTTCAGTATTGACCATCTGGTGATGTCCATATGTAGAGTCTTCTCCTGTGTTGTTGGAAGAGGGTGTTTGCTATGACCAGTGCATTCTCTTTGAAAAACTCTGTTAGCCTTAGCCCTGCTTCATTTTGTACTCCAAGGCCAAATTTGCCTGTTGCTCCAGGTAGCTCTTCACCTCCTACTTTTGCATTCCAGTCCCCTATGATAAAAGGACATCTGTTTGGGGTGTTAGTTCTAGGAGGTCTTGTAGGTCTTCATAGAACTGTTCAGCTTCTTCAGCATTACTGGTTGGGGCATAGACTTGGATTACTGTGGTATTGACTGGTTTGCCTTGGAAACATACAGAGATCATTCTGTCATTTTTAATATTGCCCCAAATACTGCATTGCAGACTCTTTGGCTACTCCAAAGAGTTGACTTTGATGGCTACTCCATTTCTTCTATGGGATCCTTGCCCCCAGCAGTAGACATAATGGTCACCTGAATTAAATTCACCCATTCCAGTCCATTTTAGTTCACTGATACCTAAAATGTCAATATTCCTTCTTGCCACTCCTCAGTGACTTAAAATGGCCAAAAAAAAAAGTGAAATGACCAAAATGCTGTAGGTCTTAAATATTTCTACCCGTCTCACTGCTATTCATTTATCATTGACTAGCAAATCACATGCTACATATAGCTTCAAGGAGATAGGGAAAGGCATTATTACTGTCTATCTTGACAGAAGAAAACAGAAACAGTTATGATCAGTACAAATTTTATTTGTTAACATTTATCTACCTGTTTTAGTAATAACTGATAATTCAAGTCACTCATTTTACTAAATCTTATAAAATGTGATTTTCTATCATTTATTTTACTTTATTAGCTGATATTCTTTTGTAAAATCAAACTATTTGGCTGTCCTGAAATACAGTTTTTGTGGAAAGGCCTGCTTCTTTTTCTCTAATTACTGATATTTATGAACTTGCCTCATATAGTAGTAATAAATGTTTTTATTTTCTTCCCTTTAAATTTTTATATTACCAATCAATTTTCTTAGAATCAGTATATCTCCATCAATTAAAGTTATTTGTACTAGAAGCTCAGATTTTCATGATGATGATAGCAGGAGACTCTTTCAAGTTTTGGCCTAAAATTTTTTGACATGGTCCCATTTCTTTTGATAGCTTGCTTGCTTTTTTCACCAGTTTTTCCAGACTTACCTTGTACTTTCCTTACCCAAGACCTAGAAAGACTCATTTCTCTAATGATTCCTCATTCTTTTTAGTGGAGAACGGCAGTATAGAGCAGTACCTGGCACTAAAGTGCACATTGCTAATGGGGTAATATTACTTTTAGAATTTAAATGAGTAGATCTAGAAAATATATATTTAAAAAAATCATGTAGCCAGCTCGATTTCAACATTATCAAAGTGGATCCTGTAGCACAGTAGTCACTTTAGACACAGAAAAGAAAGTAAATCTAGAATCAGTTAATTTTTGAAAAAGCTACATATTATAAACTATACTGTTAAGATAGTCATAGAATATATTATTAAATTAGAGACTGAAAAGCTGTGACATGTCTGTTTAACTTTACTGAGACTAGTATTTCAAAAATGGAACTAGTTTTTATGGAACATATTTTGAGAAATACTAGTGTAAAGTATGGAGAAGGCAATGGCACCTCACTCCAGTACTCTTGCCTGGAAAATCCTATGGATGGAGGAGCCTGGTGGNAGTCTTACCAGAAATCCACAAGGGTTTTCTTTTATTCACATCCTCACCAACACTTAAAAAAAAAAAACAAAAAAACTTTTTATTATGTACTAGCTAGTATGCTATGCTAAGTCACTTCAGTTGTGTCTGACTCTGTGCGACCCCATAGACGGCAGCCCACCAGGCTCCCCCATCCCTGGGATTCTCCAGGCAAGAACACTGGAGTGGGTTGCCATTTTCTTCTCCAATGCATGAAAGTGAAAAGTGAAAGTGAAGTCGCTCAGTCATGTCCGACTCTTAGCGACCCCAGGGACTGCAGCCTACCAGGCTCCTCCATCCATGGGATTTTCCAGGCAAGAGTACTGGAGTGGGGTGCCATTACCTTCTCCATTATGTACTAGAGTATAGCTAATTAGGCTTCCCTGATGGTTCAGACAGTAAAGAATCTGCCTGCAATGCGGCAGACATGGGTTTGATCCCTGGGTTGGGAAGAACCCACGAAGGAGGGCATGGCAACCCCCTTCAGTATTCTTGCCTGGAGAATCCCCATGGACAAAACCTGGCAGGCTATAGTCCACAGCATTGCAAAGAGTTAGATACAACTGAGCGACTAAGAACACACGTAGTCAATTAACTGTTGTGATAGTTTTGGGTGAACAGCAAAGGAACTCAGTCTTCCATTTACATATATCCACTCTCCCCCAAACTCCCCTCCCATCCATGTTACCACATAACAAGGAGCAGAGTTCTATGTGCTCTATAGTATGTCACTGCTTATCCATTTTAAATATAGCAGTGTGAACATGTCCATTCCAAGCTCTCTAACTATCCATAAATTCTAAGTAACTAAGTCTGTGACTCTATTTCAGGTTTTTAAATAAGTTAATTTGTCTCATTTATTTTTAGATTCCACATATAAGGTATGTCATTCAATATTTCTCTTTCTCTGACTTGCTTCACTCAGGATGAAAATTCTAGGTCCATCTATGTTGCTACAAGTGTCATTATTTCATTCTTTTGATTACTGAATAGTATTCCATTGCATACCACATCTTCTTTATCTATTCTGTGGATGACCATTTAGGTTGCTTCCATGTCTTGGCTGTTTCAAACATTGCTGCAGTTAATTTTGGGGTGCATGTATCCTTTCAGATCATGTTTGTTTTTTTCCAAATATATGCCCAGAAATGGAATTGCAGGGTCATACATTAGTTCTGTTTTTATTTTTTAAGGAACCTCCATGCTATTCTCCATAGTGGTTGTCAGTTTAGTTCACTCGTGCAGTCATGCTCAAGTCTTTGTGACCCCATGGACTGAAGCATGCCAGGCTTCCCTGTCCATCACCAACTTCTGGGGCTTGCACAAACTCATGTCTATCGAGTCAGTGATGCCATCCAACCATTTCATCCTTTGTCATCCCCCTTTCCTCCTGCCTTTCCCAACATCAGGGTCTTTTCCAATAAGTCATTTCTTTCCATCAGGTAGCCAAAGTATGGGAGTTTCAACTTCAGCATCAGTCCTTCCAATGAATATTCAGGACTGATTTCCTTTAGGTTTAACTAATTTGATCTCCTTGCAGTCCAAGGGACTCTCAAGAATCTAACACCAGAGTTCAAAAGCATAGTGATTGTACCAATTTATATTCTCAATGATAGAGTAGGAAGGCTCCCTTCTCTCCACAACTTCTTCAGCATTTATTGTCTATGGAGCTTTTGATGATAGCCATTTTGGCTGGTGGGAGGTGATATATCTTATCATAGTTTTGATTTGCATTTTTCTCTTGCTTTTTTTGTCTTTTTGATAATAGCCACTCTAATAGATGTGATGTGACAATCTAATTGTGGTTTTGATTTGCATTTCCCTGGTGATTGGTGTTATTGAGCACATTTTCATGCACCTATTGGCCATGTATATTTTTTCTTTGAAAGTTTTTTGGACTTTTTGCTATTGAGTTGTATGAGTTCTTTATATATTTTGGATATTATCCCTTTATCAAAAATTATTTTAAAATATTTTCTCCCATTCAGTAGGTTGCATTTTCATTTTCTTGGTGGTTTGCTATGATTTCTTAGGACACTAATCCCATCTAATCAGGACCCAAAGCTTATGACTTCATTTAACCTAATTAATTCCTTACAAGTCCTATCTTCAAATATAGACACACCATGGGTTAAGGTTTTAATGTATAAATTTCAGGTGGATAAATCATTTAGTCCATAGTAGTATGTGTTTCACTTAAATCTTAGATACTCAAAGGAAATCTACTACTAATTTTAGCACACAATTTTTAGATATTTAATTATGGAGAAAAGAATTGAAGTGCTCTCAATGCACAATAGTATAGCTATTTTGGAAGGTAGTTTGGTAGTTCCTCGACAAGTTACCCATAAGCTTACCTTATGACATAATAATTTCACTATTAGGGATCTACTCTCTTAAATGAAAACTATTTACAGAAAGACATGCACATGAATGTTCTTAGAAGCATTATTCAGAATAACCTGACACTATGAATAATCTAGATTTCCATCAATCTGGCAAATGGATGAATAAAATGTGGTATATTCATGCAAGTCGAAGAATTGATGCTTTTGAACTGTGCTGTTGGAGAAGACTCTTGAGAATCCTTTGAACTGCAAGGAAATCCAACCAGTCCATTCTAAAGGAGATAGTCCTGGATGTTCTTTGGAAAGAATGATGCTAAAGCTGAAACTCCAGTACTTTGGCCACCTCATGTGAAGAGTTGACTGATTGGAAAAGACCCTGATGCTGGGAGGGATTGGGGGCAGGAGGAAAAGAGGATGACAGAGGATGAGATGGCTGGATGGCATCACTGACTCAGTGTACATGAGTTTCAGTGAACTCCGGAAGTTGGTGATGGACAGGGAGGCCTGGCGTGCTGCAATTCATGGGGTCGCAAATAGTCAGACACGACTGGGTGACTGAACTAAACTGAACTGAAACAGTATTCAGTATAAAAAGAATGAAATACTAGTATATGACTTCAACATGGATGAACCTCAAAAACATTATGCTAAATGAGAGAAACCAGATGTCAAAGGCTACATATTGCGTGATTTTATTTATATGAAGTGTTTAGATGAAACACATTTATAGAGAAAAAAAGCAGAGTTTTCCTATGGCTGGTGTAGGATTTGGGACTGATTACCAGTGAGACTCCAGGGGACTATGGGAAAAGGGGACATGTTGGAAATATTCTAAAACTGAATTGTGGGGATGGATGTATAACTCTATACATTTAGTGTCCCTCTATCATTTCAGTAGTATCAAGTCAAATTCTTGTCAGTTTTCAGTAAGATTTAATCCTATTATTCCCTTGAAATGATCTTTGATTTCTGGAACTCACTTCTGTGTTGTCTCTGATCCTTCTGCTTTCAGGGAAGAATTCTCTGTAAATACTATTTTACCTTAGAAGATATATTTCTTGGTTTTTCTTTGTGTGAAACCTTTATCCTTTCTCTTTTCAAAGAAGAGATCTAGCTCACCTGACAGATGCACTCATCTCATTTATGAGAGAGTCTTGCATCATGGTATAGATGAAAATGCCTGAACTATTGGAAAAATGAGAAAATCCTCTATTCAAAAAATAAGGGAGGGGAAGATGTTAGTTGCTCAGTCATGTCCTATATT
The DNA here is from genome assembly GCA_006410875.1 of Neotragus pygmaeus. Classification (NCBI taxonomy): domain Eukaryota; kingdom Metazoa; phylum Chordata; class Mammalia; order Artiodactyla; family Bovidae; genus Neotragus; species Neotragus pygmaeus. The sequence goes on along the minus strand of SJYV01042289.1, from coordinate 88,167 downwards.
CAAATGGCATCCCACTCCAGTACTCTTCCCTGGAAAGTCCCATGGACGGAGGAGCCTGGTAGGCTGCAGTCCATGGGGTCGCTAAGAGTCGACACCACTGAGCAACTTCACTTTTGCTTTTCACTTTCATACATTGGAGAAGGCAATGGCAACCCACTCCAGCATTCTTGCCTGGAGAATCCCAGAGACAGAGGAGCCTGGTGGGCTTCTGTCTGTGGGGTCGCACAGAGTCAGACACGACTGAAGCAACTTAGCAGTAGCAGCAACTTGTTTTCATGCTAGCTGAGTGATGCTGTCTAGGTTACCCAGTTTTTATGAATTTATCTCTTCATCTCTAAAATATGGATGACATCAACCACATTGTTGGGAATATGATTCCAAAGTAGTGGTAGAAGTTTTACAATGTTTGTAGCATTATAGCATTATTTATATAGCATTTTTCTCTTCTTTCATTCCTGGAAAATATTTCTTTAACCTATTGTTTAATTCATACATGTAAATAATTTAAAATTACACTTACTTTAGTTAAATATAATTTTCTTCCATAAATGAAGAAAATTATTGAATCAGTGACTAAGCATAGTGACACAACCAACAACAAAACTGTTATTTTGAGTATAATGAGCACATTAAACTAAGTTTCAAGGGTAATATAAGAAGGCAGCACATGTCAACTATTTGTTATATGATTTAAGCCTTTTTATTCAATATTATGGACTTGAACAAACTTATAGAACTTAATGATTAAATGATAGAATCTGCCAGCATGAAACTTTGTGGGAAGTGACTGGTTGGTTTCATTCTAATTCATTTTAGAGAGGTTCTTATCACAGCTAAGCTGGAGGGGAAAAAAAGAGTTTAGAGGATTCATATTATTTAAAGATAGGACAGCAGCCGTCACTTTGGATTTATAGGAACAGTATAACAGAAACAGGGGTCCACATATTGTTAAGGATTTATATAAATCCTTTGCCACAACCCACTAGATTTTTTAAGGTATAAATATGTTTTTAACTCTTTAATAATAGAAATTCACCTTGTCATAATGCATATATTTGGAATGTTTCCAGTCCATTTCTTAACATGCAGTTATAGCTCTCTGATAGTTTCAGGTTCTTTTGTATCACAGTCTTTCCTTTGTATTAAATATTAGTATGAGTCCTTCAGCAAGTTAATAGTCAAATGACTATACAACCAACACATGCAATTAATTTTCTATTCAATAGATTTTTTTTTTTAATGTGTTGTACAAAGCAAAGCAAACAAACAAAACCAAAAGAGAAGCTTGCTCTTGAGAAGCAAAACATTTTTCTGGGTTTGATTGCCATGTTTGCTCATGACATGAAAGCTTTATGGCTCATGGACAAAAACAATAAGATGGAAGTCATATCTCAAATTTCAGTGTGGTGTCAGCCTGTTTGTCTTTTTTCATTTTAATAATCGAATAGCCCACTAAGATGAAAATAATTATACAAAATGCCTAAGAGCATACTGAAAGAGTTAGTTAATTTCAATGAGTTTCCACTCTCATGAACAGGAAAGCCTGCTGCTGCTGCTAAGTCGCTTCAGTTGTGTCTGACTCTGTGCAACCCCATAGACAGCAGCCCACCAGGCTTCTCTGCCCCTGGGATTCTCCAGGCAAGAAAACTGGAATGGATTGCCATTTTCTTTTCCAATGCACGCAAGTGAAAAGTGAAAGTGAAGTTGCTCAGTCGTATCCGAATTTCAGCAACCCCATGGACTGCAGGCTACCAATTTCCTCCATCCATGGGGTTGTCCAAGCAAGAGTGCTGGAGTGGGTTGCCATTGCCTTCTCTGACAGTAAAGCCTAGGCGATCTAAAATCACTGTTTCAGACATTAACATGGCCTATCATTGATATGGGGTGGCAATGAAGCAAAAATGCCATGCAAGTATTGATGAAATAGTTAAGATATTCTTTATTTTGCATATGAGATTAAACTGAGGAGGGTTTTTAAACTGGTTGGCAGCAACTTCATCCCTTCTCTCCACCCCAGCAGAGAGCATATGAGAGCTTTGGATTTCGCAAATGAAATGAGCTGTTAAAATGTGACACAATAATAATATATTATTGCTCACATTTTTTCATCTTTGAAAAGGAAAAAAAGTCGCCTCTAGACTATGACTTTATATGTGATTGTAAGGATGTGATGCATATAATATATATGTGTGTGTGTGTGTGTGTATAATATATATGATGTTTATGATGTTGTACACTTAAAATGTGAATTTTTTACTCCTGGAATACTTGTCAGTAATAAATATGGGAAAAATATTTTTACCACAAACTTTTAGAGTTGTAATCTTCGCTCAAGTGGACATAGAGAATTACAGTCTAGTATCAAGTTGCCTAATCATTAGTATCAAAACTGGCGAGGAAGCTTATAGTCAAACTCATGCCATTCTTGCTATTGGGAAATAGAAGGAAAAAAAAAAGAAAATGTCACTTTATTGGAAAAGAGACCATTATTTTAATATATGATGCTACTTTCCAGTATTTTGTTGGATTATATATATGGATAAATATTATAGTATAGTATAGTATTTATTATTCTATACTATCATTATAGCTATGTATATGTACTAATATCTTTGTTTCCTAGAATTAAACAGTGCAAAATCATTATAATGTTTATGTGTGTTTCTTCCCAGATAGTGAGAAACATATACTATTGTAATCTTGGGTTTTATTCTATGTTCTTTGTGAGTGCTGAAAAAAATCTGTCTTTTGAACATCACTTTTAGAGATCCCCGAAACATGAGCAAGGGATGAGATTTCCTCTTACCCAACAATATACAGCAGTATTTCAGAGTTCAGTATTATGAAACAAATGACACTTCAGTGGTACGTTTAAAAAAAAATATATCCCTTTTAAAGTACCTTAAAGTGTCAGATCACATTAACATATTGCTTTAGACAATCATTATTTTCCTATTTTCTCTTTTTTGAGGTTTGACTTCTAGAGATGTTTAAATTTATAGCTGGTTAATATCTTGCTACTGATGTTCTTATGTCCATTGAAAGGGGCTTTAGAAATTGTCCATTCCAACTACCTAATTTACCTATGTGCGTGAGGGCTACGTCGCTTTAGCTGTGTCCAACCCTGCAACCCAGTCGACTGTAGCCCGCCGGGCTCCTCTGTCCATAGGATTTTCCTGGCAAGAATACTGGAGTGGGTTGCTATGACCTTCTCCAGGGGATCTTATAGACCCAGGGATCGAACCTGTATCTCTTAGTCTCCTGCATTGGTGGGAGGCTGAAATACAGGCTTTTGAAAAGGCTCATCTAAAGTCATCTGGCTAATGTTGCAAGGCTAGTTAATTCTCCATCTGAGTTTCAACTTCCAAAGCACTCACTTTTACTCTGACATACTATTAATTGTGCTGTATACCATGCCTTCTCATCCAAAAATATCACATAAGGGTGTTTTCTTTAGAGGTAATAGCCATCTGAGAGTTTGACTACCATCTGTTTTGTTTCCTGCCAAAATTAATTGCTAGTGATAATCTAATAATTAGGTTAATCCAAAATTAGATTATGCCATTCTCTGATGTCCTGCCAAAAGCAGAGACTGGCATAATTTCTCTATTCAAAGGTATACGGGTAGAAGTTCAAAGATATGTACCTCAGAATGCCAGCAATTCCACTTGAAGTGGAATTCAAGTCCCCTTTTATTTTGTAATTCTAACTCGCATAAGATTTCCCAAACTTTGCGTACTTGTTAAAGGACACTGTATTTATGAACATGGGACTTCCCAGGTGGCTCAGTGATAAAGAATCTGCCTGCCAATGCAAGAGATACAACAGACGCTGGTTCGATCCTGGATAGGGAAGATCCCCTAGAAAAGGAAATGGCAACCCGCTCCAGTATTCTTGCCTAGGAAATCTCATGGACAGAAGAGCCTGACGAGCTACAGTCCATGGGGTCGCAAGAGTCTGACAAGACTTAGTGACTGAACAACAACATTTTATGAACATGCTATTTACATAGCTATTTAAGTGAATAAATAATAATGGAATCCTAACAAATTATTTGATATTTAACCACTGTAGATTATGAACTAAAGTCGACTGTAGGTCTTCAAATATAAGATGAATGTCAGAGAAATATACAAATGGCATTCCATTTTTGGTAAATCATAGAATTTTTATTTTACTATGGTTTTTTACAATATTTGCCTAGTTTTCACAATGAAGGTATTAAAATGAATTATCAGGATTTCCTCTAAACAGAGTAATGTTTCCTTAGTTGCTACTCATTGAGGTTTGGATGAAAAGAGAAAGTGATGTCAGAAAGGAATATTCATTTACTTATTGTAATTAGCACTTTAGAATTTTCCTCTTTAACAGTGTTGCCAGGTTCAACTCTCTGTCAGAGAATTCAATAAGTATTGAGGAGGAAAACAATCATAATTTTTAAAAGAATGTATATTTTTATTTGAAAGAGACAATATGATTTATATATTTATATGTTACATATATAATTTTTCTCTTATTACTCAAGGATAAAATTTGTTTTTCTTTGGACCTAAGTGATTAATTATAAACATTTCAGGATTCTGGATTTTAAAATTACTCTCTGCAGTGGGACTACTCAGTTGAAAGAAATTAACTTTTATCGTGTCATGGTAACCTCAGAGATGTTTTTCATATATGCATTCCATACTTGCTGCTGTTGCTATAGATTATATAATCCAAATGCATGAGTTGCTGCAGGTTATGTGACCTAATGAGAGGACCCTTAATGCGTCTCTTCAGATTTTCATAGGACTTCTGAAAATGCAGCTAATTACTCTAAAGGGGAAAAAAAATATTGATTTGAGAGGAAACAATCTGATAAGCTTACTTACTAGTCCTTAAGAATTATACATAACATTTTAGACTGAAACTCTAGTACTCCTTTATCTTGCTTTCTTCTGTTCAAGGAGATTGTGATAAGTTGGTACTGAGAAAAACTAGAAAGCGTTGGAGATTAATAGGTAAAATATGCAACAGTATAGTAGCTGAGTATGATAGTTTTGCTTTTTCTTTGCAAAACAGAGATCAACAATCAGAAGTTTTCTAAACTCAGAAATATTTCTTATGATTTCATAATTTGTTTAGATACATATCATTTCTAGTATGCAAAAATAGAATATAGACATTAGAAAATGTATGAATGTGTGATTTTGAAAATTCACTGTAATTTGAATTAAACATATTATTATTTTTCTTAAAGTAGAGTTGCATCTCTGCCTTCTTTTAACTTCAAAATTGCCAAAGTGATATTTCTAAGAATATCTTACAATAATTATTTTTCAAAGACATTATCATTTTCCTTATTCTGTTTAAGGGCTTCTCTGGTGGCTCACTGATAAAGAATCCACCAGCCAATGCAGAAGATGTGGGTTCAATCTCTGGGTCAGTTTCCTGGAGGAGGAAATGACAACCTATTCCAGTATTCTTGCCTGGAAAATCCCATGGACAGAGGAGCCTGGCGGACCATGCATAGGGTCACAAAGAGTTCGACGTGTCTGAGCATGCAGGCATGTGCTTTAAACAGATTCTATTCCTCCACACCCAATACACACACACACACACACACACACACACACACACACACACACACATTTTGTTGGCTACAGTCTAGATTTGCAAAGTTAAGGCTGAAGAGTGTGGATGATAATGCTCTGGATGCAGATTGATTTTTAATTCTAGGTCCACTATTAAGTAATTGTGCCAGTTTGAGAACTTAAACTCTCAAATTCCTTGTTGCTTTATCTATAAGTTGATGATAATAATATCTAACAACTATGGTTGTTTTGAAGATCATATGCCTCACACATAATACACAATAAATATTAGTTTATAGCTTCCCAGGTGGCGCTAGTAGTAAAGAACTTGCCTGCCAATGCAGGAGACGTAAGAGATGCTATTTCAATCCCTGGGTCGGGATGATACCCTGGAGAAGGGCATGGCAACCCACTCCAGTATTCTTACCTGAAGAATCCCATGAACAGAGGAGCGTGGCTGGGCACAGTCAATAGGGCTGCAAAGAGTTGAACATGACTGAAGCGACTTAGCATGCATGCACGTATATTTACTTATAGAGACTTTAATATTTTTATTCCCCCAAAGTTTGACCATGAAAAGAAAAGCCAATGGAAAAATTAATATTGCTGAGTGAGTATGTGACTTTTCTTTATGAGTTATCAGCTATAATAGCAGTTTAAGGAAAATTCAATGTTTTGTTTAGATTTTTAAAACCAGACCATCTTATCCCTTACACATGGTATAAGTATACTTAATAAAGTATTAATTCTTGATTACTAATAACAGGTAATCTATTTCACACTTTCTCAAATTTTTCTGATTTGCCATTATTTATTTTTGTAGCTATTGGAATGTTGAATCACTATATAGAAAATTGTGTAGACATCAGTAGATCTCACTGATAAGTTCAATATGTTGTAATCAATACAATAGCAGACATTCAATTGTGTACAATTGAATTGATTAAATTAACTTCAATTTATTCAGTTAATAAAGTCTTGCTTAGAAGCCTAAGACATTTAAAAATAGAATTCCTTATAAACTTTTAAAAATTTTAGTTGTTTTTTGGACTCTGCTGGATCTTCACTGCTGTGCTGGCTTTTCTCTAGTTGCGATAGTGGGGGCTTCTCTAGTTGCAGTGCACAGCTTCTCACTACAGTGGTTTCTCTTGTGGATAATGGGCTCTAGGGTCCACAAGCTTCAATAGTTATAGCACATGGGCTCATTAAATGTGCCTTCTGGGCTCCAGAGCATAGTCTTAATAGTTGTGGTGCACAGGCTTAGCGGCTCTGTGGTATGTAGGATCTTCCCAGGTCAGGGATCCAACCCATGTCTCCTGCATTGGCACATGGATTCCTTGCAACTGAGCTACCAGGGAACTCTGAATTCATTATTCTATAAAATTTAGTTTGATCTTGACATTACTGTATCCCACCCAAATATCTAACCAAATAGGAGCTAGATTTCTATATTTAGCTCATGGGTTCCTCGTCTTTTAATTCTCTGTAAGTCAACATGTTTCCAAGGAAACTAAATTCCCTTCCCAGCTGGGTACTGCCAAACACAAATTAGGACTATGAGTAGGGTCTACCTGGATCAAGACAACATTCAATATTAATCTTGTAGTGACTAAAAATATTATCATGATACTATATGAGACCTTTTGAAAATCTTTCAAAAGGTTTTGTGTTTTCATTTGGGGTCATTTGCATAATGGGAACAGTTATATTATTCTTGATTATCACCAAGACAAATAATGCCAAATAATATCATAGTTTACTATAACATTTGTGATATAAGAAATTTGCATAATAATCAGAATAAAACAGAATTTTTAATATTATCTATCTACCTAAATGACAGGAGCACGGATTACCAAGCATGGTAATAGGCATACATATCTTCTGCTACTTTTTGAGCAATGCTAGAATCAGGAATTTCTTTTAAGTTTTAGGGAATGCCATGGTATCAGTTAGGAGTTAGTGTGGTAAAACACAAAATTATTGGGAATCATCTGGCTTCTTCATGAAATTTACTTTTCCTTTGATACAGATAAATTTTGTGTATGGCATGTCTGATATTCTACATCTTGAATCCAAGATTACTTCATGCTTTCATCAAGCATGAACTATTTTATACAAAACAAGCTTCATTAATGAAGACCCTTTTTTAAAAATCTTATACATTAATCCTCAGTGCCTGGGGCAGTGCCTTACTCCTAAGGCATAGATGATACATCTGCTGAAAGGATTCTGAATAAAATATTAATTTTTTCTAAAGATCTCATTAATAGAGCTAATGAATCAATGATTTTTCTTTGTATTAAACACAAAGCAATAAAACAGTTTTTAGTTTGAATGAATGGTCAAAGTTTATTGAATTAAAATTATAAACCTTTTACCTGCTCCTTCTCACTTAAAACATCCTAAATTATTGTTATGTTCATTTTCATTTGTATTAGGTAAAACTAAATTTGAATGGATATGAAAAAGTAGAATTACTTATACTTGACTAAGTGGTTTGAATTTTTTCCCCTATCAAGACCTACCAAAGGTTCTACCTCATTATATTTCTAGTTTAAGGTGATGGTTCTTTTACTAATTTCCTATGACATAGTGAATTTCTCNGGATATGAAAAAGTAGAATTACTTATACTTGACTAAGTGGTTTGAATTTTTTCCCCTATCAAGACCTACCAAAGGTTCTACCTCATTATATTTCTAGTTTAAGGTGATGGTTCTTTTACTAATTTCCTATGACATAGTGAATTTCTCTCCCTTCATTCTGATGGTGCTTTAACTTGTATTTTCATCACCTGGGTAATGCAACTGACAAGTGTGTATATGAACACTGACACATCTCATCGATATATATTGTAGTCAAGGAGAATAATTTGCCCAAAGATCATAGCCTGCCGAGCAATTTATCTCACACCTGCCCAGACAGACACAACAGTCTAGCTCATCCATCAAAGCTCATGATATAAACTCAGTGGAATTTGAAACTTACAATAAGAAAGTGAAAAGGGTGTAATCAAGATTACATGCAAAGCATCATAGAGCATACAGGTCCATATTTTAAATCAACTATTTGTCAACACTCAAGTTAATTTGAAAGTATATATCCTTTTGAATACATATATCTTTCATGAATTCAGGCTAACTTTTTATGGATTTAAATTATAATTTCCCATCATTAAAATGTAAATTTATAGAAATTCTTTAAAATCTTGGAAACCTTTTCAGTTAGAATTATAAACTAGGGTTAAGTCTTAAATGTCCAGAAACACAAAGATTACAAATAGAAACCTTTGTTCCTGTGTTTCACATTTTCATTTCTCAGAAAATTCAAATACTAGAATAAATTCTGACAGTCAACCAATCCTAACACAATAAACATAATCCTTTCCAGTTCATTATGGTGGCATCTTAACATTTTTTTAAATGTTTTTACATATTATTTTAACAATTTTGTTCACCAGAATGAGCACTCCATATGAATNCTTGTTCCATGTCCTGTTCTAACTGTTGCTTCCTGACCTGCATAGAGATTTCTCAAGAGGCAGGTTAGGTGGTATGGTATTCCTATCTCTTTCAGAATTTTCCACAGTTTATTGTGATCCACACAGTCAAAGGCTTTGACATAGTCAAGAAAGCAGAAATAGATGTTTTCCTGGAACTCTCTTGCTTTTTCCATTAAATTGATTTAATTCCTCTGGGTCAGATACTTCAAAATCCAATACTTCAGAGAATGAAAATATGAAGAAAGGTCCAATTTGTCACATTGTTTAGCAGTTCAATAGATGTTCTTGTCTGTGAACTAGATAACTATTTATTGTTTGTCTGAGTTCGGAGATGAAGCAGAAAGTATGCGGTTGTGCTCTATTGCTGAGGTATCAACCTCTTAATTTCCTAGAGCATCAATGCTATTGTTATGGATGCAAGCACAGAGACTGCAGGTCACAAAGATCCAATATCATAAATTTTGTGTAAGTAGTTTCAGATTTAGCAGCCAGAGCAATACTGCACTTCAGTTAGGAAATGTATGACTTGGTTTTCACTTATGGTGTCCTTAGTGCTAACACAACCCCAAATATCTGTTTTATCAGTTACAAAAGATTGAAGTTAGACTTGAGGATGTATTTTCCCTTCTACCTGTGAGCCTGTCATGAGGCAACACTAGAGGATCTATTTGAAGTGTTGGATTTATTGGTTTCGATAACCTTGAAGTTTACCTTGGTGTCTATTTAAAGAGGACTCATATCAGCACAACTCATTTGTGCTTTGACTAATGGTTGGGCATTCGCTGCATACTGGAATGTCCAGCTTGCACTGTGGAAAGATCACCCATCGTTTCACCGAATCACAAGATTGCAGTAATTGCATTGGTTTAATACTATGCCATCCTTCAACTGGTAAAAATTACCCTCTCTTCAGATCGACTATTTAATTAGGCAATACATGACCTCTGGTTGGAGCATATTATTCTAATATTTGCCCAGAGAGATAGAAAAAATTGGTTACTTTAGTCGTTTTAATGCCTTTATTCTTATAATGAACTTTTGCTGCTGCTAGAGTTACTAAAAGGCTATAATATCCGTTAAGTTTGGCTTATGTAGCTATCAGAGAACCATTGTGGCATTTGGTAAGTTTTATGCCATGGCCACAAATCTTTTTTTATGAGCTATTGTTTTCTCTATTATGATAACCTAGCACTGTAATTTTACTTTAGTACTGCAGACTGTTTTTATTGTGTTTTCAGATATTTTCATTTTCAAGCACAAAAATCAGATTGTCTACCAGCTGCCACTATACTACATGTGAATGACTTTTGGTCTGAAGTGACCAAAGAATAAATAACAGCAGTCATACATACAAGGAGACATTAGTGAGGGCAGAAAATGTTACTCCAAGCCATTCATATAACTTTATATTGTTTATTTCTATATACAAATCTTAAGATTTCTTTTTCTCACCACTGCTGTCTTCTTTGCAACAACTGATTTTTCCTCATCAGGTTTTGCCTTGATAGCAATGACAGTAGCATTTGTACACAAAGATGATATTTTTTTCTTTTGACAAAACTATTACATTGACTCAGTTTTCCACTTGGAATAATGAGTAAAGACCAAGAAGGTCTTGAATGCAGTAAAACAACAACAACAACAACAAAAAACAATCTTACATCTTTGTTTTTTGATATTCTTTTTTTCTTTTCCAGATGCAACTTTTATGGCCATTAATAGCCAACATTTATCAATAGCAATTATTATATATTATGATGTACTAGGCAGGGCATACTATGTTTTATATTCATTATTTTTGGTGAGTATCATTTCCATTTAACCAATGGGTAACAGAGGCTTAAATTTTTTACATTGGGAGACTTAACCAAAGTTTTAAGAGAGCAGATTATTATAGTCCACTGAGAGTCATTACAACCAAAGCATATCTTATTGCCACATATTCCCTCATGCTTTTCTAAATCCCTGAAGCAATTAAATAAGAAGCTAAGTGTAGCCTAAACTAAGTATGGGTTATTTTTGTTTTTTATTCATTGCTAGTTAGGAATTTCTTGTTAATTAAAAATACTTAATGACTGATGACTTTGGAATCATGTGACAATCTATTTGAACCAAAATATGATAATATGTGCCATCCAGAGAGTTATGCCTTTCTTAGCCCCAGTGGTCATCTTGACATGAATTCTATCATAATGCAAAACCTTTTGTGGCTTTTTATGTTGAAATCACCTTCAAAGCTTTCAGAATGTCCATTTTGGACATTTTTCAGAATGTCCATAATGATGTGCTCCTGTATTCATTGAGGATGAAACTTTTTTTTTTCAAATTGGTCAAAATTAATCAAATGAAACTATAACTGGAACATACTTGGCATATAAAATATTCAGTAAACTTGAGTTTTGTTATTGTTTTTAACATTAATATTTTAAGTTCATATCTGATAACTACATTGGATGATCAGTTTAGGAGATACTGTTTGCAGCACTAGCAGTAATGAGATAATTTTCTTACTTGTATTTGGAATGACTCCAAAGGTAACTCCAAAGTAGAAAATCTAAAATGTTTTTTTGATTAGTGGTGGTATGAGATAAATGCATAATTTCTCAAGTGATAATAATAAAGCACACCATTCATTTGAATAATGGAGACTAGTTTATCAAAAATCCTTCTCAGTGTTTGGTGATAATTTCATAATCAATAATATATAAAAATGAAATAATAAAATAAACACTTGTGTAGAGCTTACCATGAACTAAGGAAGAGACATATTAATATGCATGTATCAATTTATTTCCTTTAACTGTGTATCAATTCATTTCCTTTAACAACTTTGTGAAGTAAGCTCTCTTACTGTCACCACCATTTTATAGATGAAGAAAGAGAGGTGTAGTATGGAAGGTAGTAACTTGACCAGGATGACAGAGCCAGCAAGTGGCAAAGCTAGGATTTAAACCCAGATGGTCTGACCCCAGAATCTATGCTCATAATCAAAACTTGGGACAATCAGCAACAACCACTTCAAAGTAAAAAGTACAAGTCAGTCACTGACTGACTTATAAAGATTAAGAGGTGAAGTTTAAGAATAAATAAATTAACTTCATTAAATTGACTTTAAAAATTATATTTTTTGTTTTAATAAAAATGAGCAAGACATTCAAGGAGATTTTATATTCATATATTTGTTTTCCATTAATAAAATTTTAAAAATCTTGCAAAACATAAAAGTTTTGTTTAATGGAAAAATGGAGACACTTCTGATGACTCTTGACCCATGGCACTTTAGAATATACAAACAAAGTTATCCAGCATTTTTGGAAAATGTTGTTTCTTTATAAACATTGCTATTTTAAAGTCTAATAATTGAAGAACATTACAAATAAAAATATACTTAAAAGGCATATTAATTTAAGATAACTGGGGGCATTAAATGCAATTAAAGAGCAATTTTGAATATTTCTGACTCATATGAAAACTAGCTTATTTTGATCTCATGAGAAATGAGTAGTCTCTAGTTGCAAAAAAAAATNGAAGAACATTACAAATAAAAATATACTTAAAAGGCATATTAATTTAAGATAACTGGGGGCATTAAATGCAATTAAAGAGCAATTTTGAATATTTCTGACTCATATGAAAACTAGCTTATTTTGATCTCATGAGAAATGAGTAGTCTCTAGTTGCAAAAAAAAATTGAAAATTAAAATATAGAAAAATGTTTTAAATATGTTTCCTGGGAAAGCATTATATTTTTGTTTTTAAAGAAAATAATTTTTAACAGTGACTCACATTTTAATACCTGTGAATTTTGAGTTTTATTGAGGAAATGAAAATAATAATTTGAGCATTTTCCCCTTTCATTTATAAGTTTCTGTAAAATATTAATTCCATTTTTTGAAAGGTAAATTTGCTCTGAAGTATTTTCTGAAATCCGTGAAATATGAGTATTTGCATAAGCTTTTAAATTAATTGAAGAAAAAAGCTTATGCTTGCTCAATAGTACCATTTTTTGTATGAATTTATTTAATGGTTTTTAGTTTAAGATGTTAGCATCTGCTCTATAATCTCTTAATTTCAGATATCCTGGAATTTGTTGTCAAAGTAATATTAACATGAGATATCTATTGTTTTGCATTGAGATAATGAAGAAATATCACATATATTTAGATTCCATTTTAAGAGAATCTTAGTTATTTTGGTTTGGTTTCTTGTTTGTTCAAAGGACTTAATCTCTTGGAATCTTACATGAGCCTATTCTTGGAGATTTGTATCCCAATTTTACAAACCATTTTAAAGAAGACTGAAAGGTGGTGAACGTACTAGCAATAAATAGATAAATTATTTCACAATTACTTAGAGAATTTCTTGCTAGAAAAATTCAAATTATATAAAGTCCAGCTAGTCAAATCTATGGTTTTTCCAGTAGTCATGTATGGATATGAGAGTTGGACTGTGAAGAAGGCTGAGCGCTGAAGAATTGACTCTTGAGAGTCCCTTGGACTGCAAAGATATCCAACCAGTCCATTCTGAAGGAGATCAGCCCTGGGATTTTTTTGGAGGGAATGATGCTGAAGCTGAAACTCCAGTACTTTGGCCATCTCATTCGAAGAGTTGACTCACTGGGAAAGACTCTGATGCTGGGAGGGATTGGGGGCAGGAGGAGAAGGGGATGATATAGGATGAGATGGCTGGATGGCATCACCGATTCGATGGACGTGTGTTTGAGTGAACTCCAGGAGATGGTGATGGACAGGGAGGCCTGGCGTGCTGCGATTTATGGGGTTGCAAAGAGTTGGACAGGACTGAGAGACTGAACTGACTTTTTTTTTTAAGAGAAAATTGCCTACTTTAAGATTTCAACCAGAATGGGGATGATTTTACTAATTTTTAAAAAATGTTTTTCTCTCATTATTTTTCTGGAATAAATCATTTAAAATATTAATGATTAGAGAGATTAAATTATTTCAGTTTATTATTGTGTTATAATAGTGTTACAAAGCAAAAATTTATTATTAGGTCATTTCTCATGAAATTGTATATTTTCTTCGTTTCTAGTACAATGTCTAGTAATGCTAAGGTTTTAATCTATGACTCCTTTTATTAAAATGTTACTGAAAGAGATCACATTTTTCCATGTTTAGAACACTGATATTTTAGAATTTAGACATGCCATTAATTACTGAAGCTCGTGGGACAGGAATTGCTGAGGGAGGATAATGTTGCTGAATTAGAACTTGAACATGAGTTGTGTTAAATCATTTTTAGAAATTATGCTGGCTTCTTTATAGTGCTTGCTTGAAACTGCCAGAAACATGTTTCCTTCTTAACTCCTTTACAAACATTAGAAAGTGAAAACGTTCAGTCTTATCTGACTCTTTGTGACCCCATGGACTGTAGCCTGCCAGGCTCCTCTGTCCATGGGATTTTCCAGGCAAGACTACTAGACTGGGTTGCCATTTCCTTCTCCAGGGGATCTTCCCAACCCAGGTCTCCCACATTGCAGCAGGACTCTTAACCACCTGAGACACCTGACTAAATTGTAAGCACCAGATAATGAGTACAATGCATAAATACAGATTCTGCCTTTATTTTGTTTTTATTCTGTAGAAATATCTTTCCAATAATGGGAAGCCCCCCCTTTATCCTGTGGGTTCTATGGAGAAAAATAATCTATTGGTGCTTTTAAATGAAAATTTTACTGAACAGGACTGCTTATTCTTGGCACCTGAGCAAAAGAAGTAGATTGGATTTTTTTTTTTTCTTCAGAATAAAGATAGGGAAAATATTGCATAACCTCTTATTTAGCTCATAATAAAATTTGAACTTCAAAAGACTGAACTAGCAATAGATGAAGGAACCAGTTAGGATACATAAATCAGAACTTTGAACTGAAATGAGAGAGTATGGCTTATCAACTCAATCAAAATGGCTTGTGTCCAAAAAATACTAATGTATGAATATGTCACTTTTATCCTTAATGTGCACATGAAATATTTGTAAGTCAAAACTATTTCCAATTTAGGATTTATTGCCATGGTTCATGACTGAACTAGATATTATAAATCTGCAAATAGGCTTGTAATTATAGCATTTTTTTTGAAAATTTATATAAAATGTAGTGTATAAAGCTATTCTGAGATATATAAACTATTTTATTTACATATTTTCTTAAAATTCTAAGATTCAAACTTAGAGAGTCATCCTCCTTAGATCTCAGTTATGTGTCAATTTGGTACTTCAAGCCATGGTTATTTTATGAATAAACCTGGAATCAAGATTGCTTGAAGAAATATTAATAACCTCAGATATGCAATGACACCACCATTATGGCAGAAAATGAAGTAGAACTAAAGAGCATCTTGATGAGAGTGAAAGAAGAGAGTGAAAAATTTGGCTTAAAGCTCAACATTCAGAAAATGAAGATCATGGCATCCAGTCCCATCACTTCATGGCAAATAGATGGGGAAACAGTGGCTTACTTTATTTTGGGGGGCTCCAAAATCACTGCAGATGGTGACTGCAGACATGAAATTAAAAGACACTTACTCCTTGGAAGGAAAGTTATGACCAACCTAGATAGCATATTCAAAAGCAGAGACACTACTTTGCCAACAAAGTTCCATCTAGTTACGGCTATGGTTTTTCCAGTGGTCATGTATGGATGTGAGAGTTGGACTATAAAGAAAGCTAAGTGCTGAAGAACGGATGCTTTTGAACTGCGGTGTTGGTGAAGACTCTTGAGAGTCCCCTGGACTGCAAGGAGATCCAACCAGTCCATCCTAAATGAGATCAGTCCTGGGTGTTCATTGCAAGGACTGATGTTGAAGCTAAACCTCCAATACTTTGGCCACCTGATGCGAAGAACCGACTCATTTGAAAAAACCTTGATGCTGGGAAAGATTAAGGGCAGGAGGAGAAGGGGACGACAGAGGATGAGATGGTTGTATGGCATCACCAACTCGATGGACATGGGTTTGGGTGGACTCCGGGAGTTGGTGATGGGCAGGAAGGCCTGATGTGGTGCAGTTCATGGGGTCACAAAGAGGTGGACACAACTGAGAAACTGAACTGAACTGAACTGAATGAGTCTTGTGGGAATATGTTTAATTTTTTATAGTGAACATGAATATCTTATATAGTTGCTTTTCTTTTAATACTTCCTTATTGTCTATTCTGTGTTCAGCTAACTCACTTCTGTCATCACCTTCTAACTCTGTTGCCCACAACAAATATCCCTTTAACAGGCAGACTCAATTATATTTCTTCTAAGAATAAAACTTTTACATAGTTCTTTAAACAATTTGCATCATCTTCATGCTACAAAACCATTATATTTTGAACTGGAAGCTTCCTTGCCTCCTGAGTAAAAGGGAAATCAGAGCATAATCTTCAAAGTGGAGATGGATAACTATATAATATTCTTGGGGGAAAAAAAAACTCTCTACACGTTTCTCGGTCTTGAGGATTTATGTTATCATAAGTTTTGCTGAGGGCTTTATATTTGACTTTTAAAATCCTCTGTCTGTATAAATTTGATAAAATTACTAAAATAAGATTAACTTAATTTGTTTTTTATCAATTACTAAGATATTCTAAAGATGCAAATCTAACATTACGAAGGGGTAGATTGCGAATAGTCTCCTTGTATCCGTGTTCTCCAGTCACCCAGTTCCTCTTCTCATGGAAACCAGAGTTGCAAAAATACCTTCTGAAAGATTCTTACTACAATTGACATTGAACAACGTGAGTTTGAACTCTGTGGGTACACTTGTACATGGATATTTTTTTCAATAGTAAATAATACAGTATTACATGATTCCAGTTTGGTTAAACTAAGAACAGAGACCCATGGATGCAGAGAAACCTCAGATACAAAGGAACCATACATGTGAAGGGCTGACTACAAGTTGTACACAAACTTTGAACTGCTCAGAGGGTTGGTGTCTGTAATCCCCAGGTTATTCAAGAATCAACTGTATAATAATTTGAATCAATACAGAGAGGTATAAAGATTAAAATTGTTAAAAGTTAACTCAAATCCCACCTTCCCAATAACCATTGTTAAAAAAAAAAAAAGTTTCTGAATGCATATATACAGTTGGAAGACAGAGCTGGATGAATGGAGATAAATAGATGTATTTTAATTAATAATTATTTAATTGTAATATTAAGAAAAATATTATATTTAATTTTGCTTCAATATAATATATACTGGAGCTTCCCTGGTGGTTCAGCTGGTAAAGAATCTGCCTGCAATGTGGGAGACCCCAGTTCTATTCCTGGGTTGGAAAGATCTCCTAGAGAAGGGAAACTCTACCCACTCCACTATTCTGGCCTGGAGAATTCCATGGACTGGATAGGCCTTGGGGTCACAGAGTTGGACACGACTGAGTGACTGTTACTCACTCGCTCGCTCACAATATATATTAAATTCTGAAGAAGCTCTACTATGTGTGGAGAAAAAAAGATCCTGAAAAAATTTGAGATCTTGGATTCATTGTGCTCTTTTTACTACCTGTTTCAACTTAAGATGACATCCAGTAAATTTCTGCTTATAAGATGATATAGATAGCATACTTACTACACCTTACTGCTGAGTCCTGAAACTTGATTGCTAATACTTATTTATTTTTTGTTATTTATATTATCAAGACTACATTTTATTTTATAATAATAATTTCTAGCTTTTTTAATTGAAGTGGTTAAGCATTGAATCCATTTAAGTTTAAAAAAAAAATCAAGGTTAATGCTTAACACCAGTTTTATCACTACAGTTGCTTTATTTCTGAGTGTTTTTGAGTATTTTGAGTATTCTTATTTAGTTGAATGTTTATTTTATAGTTTAAAATGTAAGTAATTTAAATTTAAATACATTTTACATTGCATTTTATTATAATATATGTATATCACAATTCNTAAATAAATAAATAATTTTTTAAAAAAAAGAAAATAAATAAATACACATAAGGAATATTCAAAAAAATAAAAATAAAAAACAATCATGGATATTGGCCATGAATGACTAAATTTTATGACATAGAGTTGTAATTTATTTTACTAACATATTGGTCCATGGATGTTAAACAAGTAAATGTATAAAAGCTTTTTGATAAGTGTATGTTTTGTTATAAATGAAGAGATAATATGGTAGAAGTAATAATAAAGTAAAATCTAGCTTTACTTATAATTAACAATATGCAAAGCTTTCTTGTGTTAATTGATGTCAGTGCAATAATCCCCTTCTGTTTATCAAGTGCATTTGGCAATCTATCTGTCTAGAAATCCACCAATCTAATACAGATAAATATCCATATAGAATATTGGCTGTGATCTTGTAATTGTATTACTTTTTTGTTTAACAATGAGTTTCTGTTTCAGAAAATCTATTGTTTATTTTCTCTTGTTGGGTACAAAGGCATAATCTCACTCTTATAATTCAAATATTGAGGTTTGGCTAATTTTGCTTAAAAGTAACTGTATACAGACCTTAATATGGGATCCCCACTCTATTCAGCATTAGGATGATTATCATCTGCTTCTATTTTAAAATGTAATAAAGTTTAATCTGAATTTGAAGGTTTTTTTTTTTTTACTTTATTTTACTTTACAATACTCTACTGGCTTTGCCATACATCGACTTGAATCCACCACAGNAAAATACTATACACTAACTTTTGTAGAAATACAACCTGTATTTTCTAGTACAAGGAACCCACTAAATGTGTTTCAGGAATGTAGAGATATTTCCCGCTTAAATAGCAAAAAAGTGAATTAAAATACTGCTATGTTGCAGTCATTTCTGCTTTTAAAAATAAATATTTTATATGACAATATCCAATATAAAGAGCAGTTATGAACAGACATCTACATATACTTTCAAAGCCTTATTGAAACTATCCTATTGGCACTAGATACCAATCAAGGTGCAGCCACAGTTAGTAGCATATGCATGTTTGAAATATTCCATTGGTTATGCATGTTTGAAATATTCCATTTTTCCATTGAGGCCATTCCTCTGTCCATAGAATGACCTTAACCTCTGTCTTTGATCAACTGAAGCAACTTGGGATCATTTGCATGTCTGACTTCATGAAGCAGATATAAGGTTGCTTAGTTCCTTTATATGATTAACTGTGAAGAAAGTGTTTTAATACTGAGTCACTCTTCCAGTTAGAGGAATATAACCCTCCGTAGAGTTAGGTAGTCATTACTGATGAACACTTTGACATCTTCCAGATCCAGTCCTCTGCAAATCTTATCTGGACCAATCAGAATAGGAACTTCTCCATGTTTGAAAATTTAAGACCCAGTTATGTTCATTGTAAGTCTTGTCATCATGAATACTCAAGACAGGCCACTCTCCTCCCATTTGTCAGATAAGCTCATCACACCTATGGTTTCAACAAAAACAACAGTTTTATCTTCTTTCTCCCTCAAGTTCTCTTCCATTAGTTTCCATTAAGATTTTCTTCCTTGCATGTGTCATTATATACATCCACAATCTGAAGAATATTGTGTTTTTTATTCTAGTGGACTAGTATTTATATGAATAAAATGTTTCAGGCAGTCTTCAGAAAGCAGTCTTACTTTTTTGGCCAAGTAGGATCCTACACTAGGGCTTGCCTATCAGATCCTAACAATTCATAATCTTATATGGAGTATAAGCATTCCATATGCTTCATCAATAAAAATATAGGTTCTTGTACTTAGTTTGATTTTTCTCACACACTAAATATCAGTTAGTTTTCTTGGAGTTGCAATACAGGTTTCCAGACCTCTCTCCAAATGCCCTTGTGAGGATCACCAAAGATGCAAGGAGACTATAAGCGATAGGTTGTATAGTATTCACCAGCTGCTTGGTTACTGTTGGCTAGTTTCTGATTTGATGCAGTACCAAGATGATGATCAATGAGGATGATGGTAAGCAGCATGTAAGAAGTTTGCTTGAATCTATTTGAGCTAGTCCAATTATATACAACCTCTTTAGAGCAACTGAGGACCCCTGAGTTTGAACAACAGGGCATTCAGTAAAGTTCTGTCTTATAATTCCATCTAAGACATGTACAGGGTAGTTTGCTCCAAAGAAATTCAGAACTGGCTTTGGGCAGTTATTGGGTTTCTCTGTTGGCTCAGATGATGAAGAATCCACCTTCCAGAGCAGGCTGCTGCTGATACTAAGTCGCTTCAGTCGGGTCCAGTGCAGGAGACCCCGGTTAAATCCCTGGATTGGGGAGATCTCCTGAGGAAGGGAATGGCAACCCACTCCAGTGTTCTTGCCTCGGAAATCCCTTAGACAGAGGATACAGCCCCTGGGGTCACAAAGAATCAGACACGACTAAACAACTAAACAGTTATACCTTTAACTGCAATTTCCTTGCTTCTGCGGTATGCTTCCACCTATTGTGCTATTTGTGGCCAAATTCATATGTTTTTGATCATAATTCTTCTCAAATTTAGGCATCTCATCAAAATTCCTGTTCTTTTTAATCAGTTTCTCTCCAGAGTTTCTATACTTATTTCCAGATAGACGCTCTCCCTCAGTTCAGTTCAGTTGCTCAGTCATGTCTGAATCTTTGTGACCCCATGAACCATAGCACACTAGGCCTCCCTGTCCATCACCAACACAGAGTTCACCCAAACCCATGTCCATTGAGTAGATAATGCCATCCAACCATCTCATCTTCTGTCATCCCTTCTCCTCCTACCCTCAATCTTTCCCAGCATCAGGGTCTTTTCAAATGAGTCAGCTCTTTGCTTCAGGTGGCCAAAGCATTGGAGTTTCACTTCAACATCCGTCCTTCCAATGAACACCCAGGCCTGATCTCCCTTAGGATGGACTGGCTGGGTCTCCTTGCATTTGAAAAGACTCTCAAGAGTCTTCTCCAACATCATAGTTCAAAAGCATCAATTCTTCAGTATTAAGCTTTCTATATAGTCCAACTATCACATCTATACGTGACTACTGGATAAACCATAGCCTTGACTAGATGGACCTTTGTTGACAAATAATATTTCAGCTTTTTAATATGCGGTCTGCTGCTGCTGGTGCTAAGTCGCTTCAGTCGTGTCCGACTCTGTGTGACCCCACAGATGGCAGCCCACTGGGCTCCATCATCCCTGGGATTCTCCAGGCAAGAACACTGGAGTGGGTTGCCATTTCCTTCTCCAATGCATGAAAGTGAAAAGTGAAAGGGAAGTCGCTCAGTCGTGTCTGACTCAGCGACCCCATGGACTGCAGCCTACCAGGCTCTTCCATCCATGGGAGTTTCCAGGCAAGAGTACTGGAGTGGGATGCCATTGCCTTCTCTGAATATGCAGTCTAGGTTGGTCATAACTTTCCTTCCAAGGAGTGTCTTTTGATATCATGGCTGCAATCACAATCTGCAATGATTTTGGATCCCCCTAAAATAAAGGCAGCTGCTGTTTCCACTGTTTCCCCATCTATTTGCCATGAAGTGATGGGACCAGATGCTATGATCTTATTTTTCTGAATGTTGAGCTTAAAGCAAACTTTTTCACTCTTCTCTTTCACTTTCATCAAGAGGCTCTTTAGCTCTTCTTCACTTTCTGCCATAAGGGTGGTGTCATCTGCATATCTAAGATTATTGATATTTCTCTCGGCAAACTTGATTACAGGTTGTGCCTCCTCCAGCCCAGCGTTTCTCATGATGTACTCTGCATATAAGTTAAATAAGCAGGGTGACAACATACAGCCTTGACGTACTCCTTTTCCTATTTGGAACCAGTGTGTTGACCACGTCCAGTTCTAACTGTTGCTTCCTGACCTGCATATGGGTTTCTCAAGAGGCAGATCAGGTGGTCTTGTATTTCCATCTCTTTCAGACTTTTCCACAGTTTATTGTGATCCACACAGTCAAAGGCTTTAGCATAGTCAATAAAGCAGAAATAGATGTTTTCCTAGAACCCTCTTGCTTTTTTGATGATCCAGCAGATGTTGGCAGTCGGATTTCTGGCTCCTCTGCCTTTTCTAAACTAGCTTGAATATCTGGAAGTTCATGGTTCACATATTGCTGAAGCCTGGCTTGGAGAATTTTGAGCATTACTTTACTCACTTGTGAGATGAGTGCAATTGTGTGGTAGTTTGAGCATTCTTTGGCATTGTGTTCCTTTGGGATTGGAATGAAAACTGACCTTTTCCAGTCCTGTGGCCCCTGCTGAGTTTTCCAAATTGCCTGACAAATTGAATGCAGCACTTTTACAGCATCGTCTTTGAGAATTTGAAATAGCTCAACTCGAATTCCATCACCTCCTCTAGCTGTTTGTAGTTATGCTTCCTAAGGCCCACTTGACTTCAAATTCCAGGATGTCTAGCTCTAGGTGAGTGTGAGTGATCACATATCATGATTATCTGGGTCAGGAAGATTTTTTTTGAACAGTTCTTCTGTGTTTTCTTATTTATTTATTTATTTATTTTTTAATTTTACTGTACAGTACTCTATTGGCTTTGCGATACATCGACATGAATCCACCACAGGTTCTTGCCACCTCTTCTTAGTATCTTCTATTTCTGATAAGTCCATACCATTTCTGTCCTCTATTGAGCCTATCTTTGCATGAAATGTTCCCTAGGTATCTCTAATTTTCTAGAAGAGAACTCTAGTCCTTCCCATTGTGTTGGTTTCCTCTATTTCTTTGCATTGATCATTGAGGAAGGATTTCTTAACTCTCCTTGCTATTCTTTTGAACTCTGCATTCAGATGCTTATATCTTTCCTTTTCTTCTTTGCTCTCACTTCTTTTCACAGCTATTTGTAAGGCCTCCTCAGACAGGCATTTTGCCTTTTTGCATTTCATTTTCTTGGGGATGGTCTTGATCCCTATCTCCTGGACAATGTCATGAAGCTCCATCCATAGTTCATCAGGTACTCTATCTATCAAATCTAGTCCCTTAAATCTATTTCTAACTTCCACTATATAATCATATGGGATTTTATTTAGGTCATACCTGAATGGTCTAGTGGTTTTCCCTACTTTCTTCAGTTTAAGTCTAAATTTGACAATGAGTTCATGATCTGAGCCACAGTCAGCTCCCAGTCTTATTTAGCTGACTGTGTAGAGCTTCTCCATCTTTGGCTGCAAAGAATGTAATCAGTCTTATTTTGGTATTGGCCATCTGGTGGTGTCCATGTGTAGAGTTTTCTCTTCTGTTGTTGGAAGTGGGTGTTTGCTATGATCAGTGCATTCTCTTGGCAAAACTCTATTAGCTTTTGCCCTGCTTCATTTTGTACTCCAAGGCCAAATTTGCCTGTTACTCCAGGTGTTTCTTGACTTCCTACCTTTGCATTCCAATTCCCTATAAAGCAAAGGACATCTTTTTTGGGTGTTAGTTTTAGAAGGTCTTGTAGAAACATTCAACTTCAGCTTCTTCAACGTTACTGGTCAGGGCATAGACTTGGATTACCATGATATTGAATGGCCTGCCTTGCAAATGAACAGAGATCATTCTGTTGTTTTTGAGATGCATCCAAGTGCTGCATTTCAGACTCTTTTGTTGACCATGATGGCTACTCCATTTCTTCTAAGGGATTCCTGCCCACAGTAGTAGATATAATGGTCATCTGAGTTAAATTCACTCATTCCAGTCCATTTTAATTTTCTGATTCCTAGAATGTTGACGTTCACTCTTGCCATCTCCTGTTTAACCATTACCAATTTACCTTGATTCATGTAACTAACATTTCAGGTTCCTATGCAATATTGCTTTTTATAGCATCGGACCTTGCTTCTATCACCAGTCACATCCACAGCTTGGTGTTGATTTTGCTTTTGTTCCATCCCTTCATTCTTTCTGGAATTATTTCTCCTTTGATCTCCAGTACCATATTGGGCATCTACCAACCTGGGGAGTTCATCTTTCAGTGTCCCTTCTTTTTGTCTTTTCATACGGTTCATAGGGTTCTCAAGGCAAGAATACTGAAGTGGTTTGCCATTCCCTTCTCTAGTGGACCACATTCTGTCAGACCTCTCTAACATGATCTGTCTGTCTTGAGTGGCCCCACATGGCATGGCTTAGTTTCTTTGAGTTAGACAAGGCTGTGTTCCATGTGATCAGATTGGCTAGTCGTCTATGATTGTGGTTTCAGTCTGTCTGTCCTCTCATGCCATCTCTCAGTGCCTACCATCTTATTTGGGTTTCTCTTACCTTGGACATGGGGAATCTCCTCACTTTTTTTTTTAAAGCTCTCCTTAACTGCCTCCCAATCAAAGTTCATCAAACCATATATACTGCCTGCCATCTTGGTCATTTGAGTAGGAAAACATGTTATCACTGGTTTGATTGGTGAGGAAGAAGCTGGAGAGAACTGAGTACAGTGACTCCCTGGGAATGACTTTGGCAACGTTGAAGCCTTGAGGGTGTTTGGGGGTATCCTTAGCTGAACAAGAGCAAGACAAGAACTAGAGATACTGGACTAGAAACTAGTGGAAATAAATAAAGTCCTTGTATTATTTTAGAAAGGGTTTATTGGTACTTTGGTCTGTAAATTCTTTTATGTTTGAAGAAGTCTGCTCATTGCCTTTATTTATTTATTTTTTTGGTAATTTATTTATTTATTTTTAAATTTAACTTTACAATACTCTATTGGGTTTGCCATACATCAACATGAATCCACCACAGGTGCACACAAGCTCCCAATCCCGAATCCCCCTCCCACCTCCCACCCCCCAACGTCTCTCTGGATCATCCCCGTACACCAGACCCAAGCATCCTGCATCCTGTATCAAACATAGACTGGTGGAGAATGGCACAGAAACATATATACTATTATGTAAGAAACGAATCACCAGTCTATGTTTGCTCATTGCCTTTAAAGTTGAAGGATCACTGACTTTATTGTCATAATTATTAAATCATTAAAATGTGTTAAAATTTGAACAGTATAATAGTGAGTGAGTGAGTGTGTCTGTGTGTGTGTGTGTTTCAGTAAAAGCTTCACCTATAGCAGGTTGCAAAGACAGGAGTATAGATCTTAGAAAATCAGAAAAGGTATTGTTATGGTTTATTCTTCTTTCTCCCATCTTTATTGCCCCATCTGGGAACTCCCTCATCTAATTCTCTGTGAATTATAGTCCATTAAACTTGTGTACTTATTTACAAGTAATCAATGAAGTGTTTTGCAAACTCACTTAAAAGTATTTGAGATGCTTTCTGTGTATATTTTTAATAGCAATAAGATGGTGTCTTCCTAGGCAAAGTGAAGGAGTGAGTTAATGAATTTAATTATTATAGATGGCCAGTCTGAGTAGTTCAAGCAAATATTATCTCTTCCTCAGTAAGAAATTTTTCTGCTTGAATTACTCTAATAATTGCCTCAGGCCTCTACCTGAGTAGGCAAGCCAGTCTTCAGTTGTCTTTATATATTCATAGTTAAATTAGACTCGACTGAAAAACAGCCTCATAGGCCTTTCCTGGGAAATTTGAAAGGTTCAGAGGGTTAGAACCTGGTAGCCCAGCCCCTAATCAACAAAGTGACAGCATTGTTGCAATTTCAATTAAGGTGTGCCTCTCATCTGGTAAGTTAGGTTTTGTGTTTGTTTTTTGATCCCTTCAAAATGTATTTTTTAAAAATCTTTGGAAGTATAAAAAATAGTTTCTTCTAGTGGGGAAAACAATATTCAGCTAACAGTTGATATTTGACAATTCTGAGAGATGTGTGATATGTCTACTCTATAGGACTGAGCAGTTGTTTTTGGAGAAATGTACATGATAAAACACATTTCTTTTAGAAAAGAGGGTAAGATTTGAGGTAAGCTAATGCCGATGGACAAATGATTCTAAAGTAAGAAAAATATATTAGTAAAATGTGATTTTTATAAAGTCCACTTTCATTCCTCTAGATAGTCTTATTGAGAATGAACTAGAAACATTGTCCATAGTGTGGAACTGCTTGTGAATTTTAGAAGAGTATACATATCTGTATGCCATTTCATCACTGCTTGTTTTAACTCAGGGTTTAATTCTATAGTTCTTCTTAGCAATCTTAATTAGAATACCATATTCTGAGACAAAACAATCAATATAAGACTCATTTTACCCATGATAAGCAAAACTAACTTCATTAACATCAGCAACCATCTCAACTAAGAAGTAAGGGAAGGCTGTATTTCCTAGTGATTTTCTTACCCTGAAAATTGCCTGCGTCATGCATTTCAGAGACCCAATTTGAGCAAAGATCTTTCAGTGAAGAGTATAACAAATAAGCAGAAACAGAATTTGGAACTTGAGTTCAGACAACTCAAGATTGTACAGTATAGTCAATTGATAGAAGGTGACAAAAACAGGATAATTTCACACAAACCTTCACCTGCCTGAAAAAGGAAAAGAAAATGGTGAGGAGAAAAGATTCTCCTTACCTTTGGAAAAAATTATCATCACTTGTACCAAATTTTTGAGCACTTTGAAGAGCCCAGAAGTAACCTGAGGTTTATAGTAATTGCTTTGAGATATTATTGGTTCAAAGGTATTTTAACCCTAACACCTCATTTCAGGAAAGCCATGATCTTTTGATAGTAGGGTGTCCTTAAAATACCTTTCACTGTTACACTAAAAAAGTGTTCTATGGTAGTTTTGACTGCATAGAAAATTGTCATTTTTTTTGTGGATACATTTTGTTTTCTGTTTGGGGGTTCTCTAAAGAATGTGCTTTCTCTTCATTTATTTGCCTATTCTAGACTCTGGGGCCATGGAGATTTAAAAATCTCCTTTTCTTGAAGAGCTCCTGATCTAGTGCCAGTGATAGAGGGATGTGTGTATATTAACACTCAGAAATGTAAATGTCATTAGAAGTTTCCACCATGTTAAAGGAAAGCAAATTGAATATTAATTTACTTCATTTATCAAAATAATATTTTATATAATCTTATGCCAGTGTTCTGTGTTTTATACACTTGATCCTGTTTAGACCGTTTAATACTCGTATAAATAGATATAACCAGTATCCCCATATTACAAATAAAGAAACTCAGATTAAAAATTGCCACATTTCTGAGCCAAGGCCACACATCTACTGAATATCAAAGCCTGGATTCACATCCAGGACTTTTGGATTCCAGAACTACGTTCTTTACACATTAGATTAAACTTCTCTATGCAAGAATCATATAATATGCATGCGTTGTAGACTGTTCAATAAAGAACATCCTTTATAATCCTTATCTAAATTTATTCTTATTCTCAGTTTTATCATCTGCTTTACACTGTTAGTATGTTATATCTCAATAGATTTGAGAATGATGAATAATATTTTAAAATGGATAACAAATATTTACAAAATAAGTATAAGCTACTATGGATATATAAAGTCACTATCTTTCAGTTTAAAGCTTAGACATGTGTCATGACTCAGAAATCTCCTTTATACGTTCTTCATAGTATTTCTAATTTTAGTGGAAAAATTAGTTCAAATCACTATTATACTTCCGAAATATTAGAATTTAAATATATTTAATACTATAATAAATTAAATAATCCATAATAAGATATTTTCTTGTTCAAAATGTGTATGAGTTTTTATTATAAAGTTTCAAGTCTATATCATGTGTTTGTCTGTTTTCTTAGATGATTCTAAAAGAAATGTTACAAAAGGGCCCAGTATTTTTGTTCACAGTGGCTCAGCTTTCATTTTTTATTCCTTTTTCCAAACACACAACATCAGATAAAATATGAAACAGTTTTCCAAACTAAAAAGCCAATTTCTTTGCATTGGCAATAAGGAGTTTAGTGTGTATCACCCATGAAATGTAAATAACTGAAGATGAAACTATTGTAAGGGACCAAACCCTGACTCAATGTTTGAAAACAAAGCCTGGTGTGGAACTCTGTTTCAAGTTAAATTATGTCAAACAAACAAACAAAAAAACTCTGTTGTCATTTTCACCTGTAGTTATAGCTTTCTATAAGCTATACACCTAAAGAAGTTAGTAACTGAACCAACTTATCTGTTAACTTTGATATTGAGTCCAATATTGATTTTTCCAACAACTTTATGGAACAAAAGTGCCAAAATGCCATAACTACAGGTCAGGTTTATAGGGTACCAACTATAATATCATTGGACAATAATAAATCAACAAAGAGAGAAAAATAAAATCAAAGCATATCACTTAAGTAAATTTCGACCTAGAAACACCAATTCCAGTGAGGAGAAATAAATTTTCTTAATTTCATAAATTCTGATTATGAGAAAGACCAGATGAAAAACATCTAGAATATAAATTCTCTTTTGAAAAATTATTATTTAAATTTATCATATATATGTTTATTCTAAATTCAAGAAAGAAATGGATTAATGTAAACTAACAGGAAAATAGCACTGATCAAATTAGGGAATAAAAATATAGCCTTGAAATTTTAAAAGCCCAATAGATTCTGCATTTGACTAGACCCTGTTGCAGAAAGAATTAATGAATTGGAGGTCAGCAGTGAGGCATTAATCTAGAATATAACACTGAGAGATGAAGAGAAAATAAATATAATAAAGCAGTTATAATAAATTGCAGAAATTTAATGTCTACCCCAAAAAAGTCCTGGAAGAGAGTGGAGAAAATGAAAAAATAGTATTTGAAAGTACAAAACCAAAAATAGTTTGAAAATTGACATTTTAAAAATAAATGCATAGCCACTTCAAGAATTTCTTTTAAAAAAGAGGATTCTTTATTTTTAGTTTGTTACTTTTAACCTACATTTTATTTATCTTGTCTGATATTATAGGTAGATAGATAGATAGATAGATAGATAGATAGATATGAGCTGAATATGTAATGCCTTTGGGGAAGCATAACAAAATCAAAAGAAAAGATCTCCAGTAAATCAATATAAATATCAATGAGCTAAGTATAATACCTGTGTGTATTTGCTGGACCATAGTTGAATAGAATGTTGATAGGGAGCCCAAGCATGAGAATTTATTGGGTCTCCAGAAAACAAAACTGAAAGCATCAAACTTCATTTGGATTTTTCCATAAGATCTTACAAAAAAAAATATGAATAAACTTGTTGGCCAATCCCATAGTTTCGATGGCTATATCTATATAGAAAAATATTGTCAAAACAAACAATAATCCAATTATTGTCAAAATTTATACTTAAATGCTTATTTCACAGGAGAGAATATAAAGACTGGATAGATAGATGATAGACAGACATAAAGAGAGGAGACAATAAGAGTGTGAGAGTTTTGTTATAAGGAACTGGCTCATGTGATTTTGGAGATGAGAAAGTCTCCAGATCTACTGTGTGACTTGTCAGCAAGCTACAGACCCAGGAAAGCTAAGGGTTTAGTTCTAGTCCAAGTCTTAAAGCCTGAGAACCAGGTATGCTAATGATGTAGTTCCCATCTGAAGGGCAGCAGACATGAGTCCCAGGAAGAGCTGATGTTTCAGTTTGAGTGTGAATCAGGAAAATTACTGAAGTCTCAGGGCAAAAGCAGTAAGACAGGAAAGAATTATCTCTTACTCAGGAGAATCAGCCAGTTTCCTTAACTGATTGAATAAGGCCCACCCACATTAGCAAGGACATCTACTTTATTTCTCTACTTGAACTTCCCTGGTGGCTCAGATTGCAAAATGTCTGCTTATAATGAGGGAGACCAGGGTTCAATCCCTGGGTCAGGAAGATCTCCTGGAGAAGGAAATGGCAACCCACAGAGGAGCCTGGTAGGCTAAAGTTCAAGGGGTCAAAGAAAGTCTGACAAGACTGAACTTTCTTTCTTTCTTTCTACTTTATTTAATCTACTTATAATATTAGTCTCATCCAAAACCACCCTCACAGACACACTAGAATAAGGTTTGACCAAATATCCCTTAACCCTGTGATGTAGTCAACATGGTGCATTAAAAAAAAAAAACAAAAAAACATAGCAGTGGGTAAACAGATAATCGCCCTAACCACCATTTCTATATTCCTTAGCTGCTTTTCCTCCACAACAATCTGCCCCATTTTTTTGCAGTGTTTTAACTGTTCTTTCTCCTCAAACCCTATTGAAGACTGATTAAAAAATATCTTGAACCTTGACATGCTATAATAAAATAAGCTGTAATTATTGAGATTTGGTCATGGATAGCCACTGCAAAAGTAACAATAAACAAAACCAATAATTATCATTTTATCAGTTCAGTTCAGTCTCTCAGTCGTGTCCGACTCTTTGCGATCCCATTAATTGCAGCACGCCAGGCCTCCCTGTCCACCACCAACTCCCAGAGTTCACTCAAACTCAGGTCCACAGAGTCGGTGATGCCATCCAGCCATCTCATCCTCTGTCATTCCCTTCTCCTCCTGCCCCCAGTCCCTCTCAGGGGCTTCCTTGGTGGCTAGTGGTAGAGAAACTACCTGCCAGTGCAGGAGATGGGTTCAATCCCTGGGTCAGGAAGATCCTCAGAGGAGGAAATGTCAACCTACTCTAGTATTCTTACCTAAAAAATCCCATGGACAGAGGAGCCTGGTGGGTTACAGTTCATGAGGTCACAAAACAGTGAGATATGACTTAAGCATTGAACAACAATAGCAGTCTCTAATTATGAAGGATATTAACAGATTAGCTTAAAGAATAACTACATGCCTTAATTCTATACTTGGGTAAAATATCTCCAAGAAAGGCCCTGATCAAATTTACTTGCAGACTTCAAAATATGTATATTTAAACATATCTTAATTTGAAAAAGTTGTCCAGTGTTACAGAACAGCCAAAATAAAACACAAGTAATCAAAATTGCTGCAATATAATTACATGTTTACTATGAGCAAATTGTCTTCTAAATTTTCTGTACTTTTTATCTTATTTAGTCTCAGTCTATCACATGGCATTTAAACCTTTATTTTTCTTATTTCATATCAGGAAATAAAATCTTAGAGTTCAAGTAACTTGTCTAAGTTGCAAAGTTTTGAGTTGGCAGAGCCAGAGTTTGAATCTCATTCTAGATAAGTGATTTGCTCTATGCCAGAGAAAAATTTCTCTAATGAAGCTGTTGTAAGTTCCTATATAGTAGAAAATTGACACCTTGATATCTATATAGTAGAAAAGTGAATCTATAAAAGCAGTAACAAGCAGTCTGGAGTAAATGTAATTTGGTAAATAAAGTAGATAATTACCAAATAAGTAGTTTGGTAAATAAAGCAAATAGTAAAGGTGGATATTATAAATTATAATAAAATTTTCAAAGTGAAACATAATCACTTTCTCATGTATAGATTATGAATTTCCTGTGGTGGTTGTTCAGTCACTAAGTTGAAATATAGAAATTTAACCAAAGTGAAGTTAAAATCTGTCAGGATTACATTTCCATATTTAAGTTGATAATCTCCAAGGCAAAAAGATTCAAGTCTGAGGTCAGAATGCATACTAGATTTGCTGTTAAGTCGCCACTTGTGTCCAACTGTACTGAAGCACTCCAAGCTTTCCTGTCCTTCAATACCTCCCACAGTTTGCTCAAACTCGTATCCATTGAGTTAATGATACCATCTAACCACCTCATCCTCTGTCACCCACTTCTCCTCCTGCCCTCAATCTTTTCCAGCATTAGGGTCTTTCCCAGTGAGTCTACTCTTTGCATCAGGTGGCCAAACGATTGGAGCTTCAGCTTTAGCATCAGTCCTTCCAATGAATATTTATAGTTGATTTCATTTAAAATTGACTGACTTGATCCCCTTGCAGTCCAAGGAAACTTTCACCAGCACCACAGTTTGAAAGCATCAGTTCTTCAGAGTTCAACCTTTTTTATGATTCATCTCACACATCTGTACATGACTACTGGAAAAACCATAAGTTGGACTATACAACTTTTGTCAGCAAAGTGATGTCTTTGCTTTTTAATAAGTTGTCTAGGTTTGTCAAAGCTTTCTTACTAAATAAGTAGTTTGGTAAATAAAGCAGATGATAAAGTTGGATATTGTAAATTATAATAAACTTTTTAAAGTGAAATATAATCACTTTCTCATTTATAGATTATGATGGAATTTCTGTGATAGTATGTTCTAAAACTAGTTTAAGTATTCTTAGTATATTTCAGAAGGATAAATTATACTTTGAAAGATAATAATGATCTGATTATAAAATTTCTAGAGATTTGCAAAAGAAAAAATAATATTATTAATCAATGATTACTAACCATAGATCCTTCTAAATTATATTTCTTTCTGAGTGTGTTCCACTTACACTGTAGATGTATTATAAGAAAATGTTGATGGTGGAGATGATAGTGCAGTGATCAACACATGGAGCATGATGAGCTACAGTCTATTCACTATTCCAAGTGCCACCTATGTATTAGTGTTTTTTTCTTTTTTAAATTATTAATTTATTTTAATTGGAGGCTAATTACTTTATAATATTGTGGTAGTTTTTGCCATACATTGACATAAGTCGGCCATGGGTGTACATGTGTTCCTCCAACCTGAGCCCCCCCTCCCACTTTTGTCCCTTTCCCATCTCTCTGGGTTGTCCCAGTGCACTGGCTTTAAGTACCCTGTCTCATGCATCAGCTTGGACTGGTCATCTATTCCACATATGGTAATATACATGTTTCAATGCTATTCTCTCAAATCATCCCACCCTCGCCTTCTCCCACTGAGTCCAAAAGTCTGTTCTTTATATCTGTCTCTTTTGCTGTCATGCATATAAGGTCATNGGTTGTTCAGTCACTAAGTTGAAATATAGAAATTTAACCAAAGTGAAGTTAAAATCTGTCAGGATTACATTTCCATATTTAAGTTGATAATCTCCAAGGCAAAAAGATTCAAGTCTGAGGTCAGAATGCATACTAGATTTGCTGTTAAGTCGCCACTTGTGTCCAACTGTACTGAAGCACTCCAAGCTTTCCTGTCCTTCAATACCTCCCACAGTTTGCTCAAACTCGTATCCATTGAGTTAATGATACCATCTAACCACCTCATCCTCTGTCACCCACTTCTCCTCCTGCCCTCAATCTTTTCCAGCATTAGGGTCTTTCCCAGTGAGTCTACTCTTTGCATCAGGTGGCCAAACGATTGGAGCTTCAGCTTTAGCATCAGTCCTTCCAATGAATATTTATAGTTGATTTCATTTAAAATTGACTGACTTGATCCCCTTGCAGTCCAAGGAAACTTTCACCAGCACCACAGTTTGAAAGCATCAGTTCTTCAGAGTTCAACCTTTTTTATGATTCATCTCACACATCTGTACATGACTACTGGAAAAACCATAAGTTGGACTATACAACTTTTGTCAGCAAAGTGATGTCTTTGCTTTTTAATAAGTTGTCTAGGTTTGTCAAAGCTTTCTTACTAAATAAGTAGTTTGGTAAATAAAGCAGATGATAAAGTTGGATATTGTAAATTATAATAAACTTTTTAAAGTGAAATATAATCACTTTCTCATTTATAGATTATGATGGAATTTCTGTGATAGTATGTTCTAAAACTAGTTTAAGTATTCTTAGTATATTTCAGAAGGATAAATTATACTTTGAAAGATAATAATGATCTGATTATAAAATTTCTAGAGATTTGCAAAAGAAAAAATAATATTATTAATCAATGATTACTAACCATAGATCCTTCTAAATTATATTTCTTTCTGAGTGTGTTCCACTTACACTGTAGATGTATTATAAGAAAATGTTGATGGTGGAGATGATAGTGCAGTGATCAACACATGGAGCATGATGAGCTACAGTCTATTCACTATTCCAAGTGCCACCTATGTATTAGTGTTTTTTTCTTTTTTAAATTATTAATTTATTTTAATTGGAGGCTAATTACTTTATAATATTGTGGTAGTTTTTGCCATACATTGACATAAGTCGGCCATGGGTGTACATGTGTTCCTCCAACCTGAGCCCCCCCTCCCACTTTTGTCCCTTTCCCATCTCTCTGGGTTGTCCCAGTGCACTGGCTTTAAGTACCCTGTCTCATGCATCAGCTTGGACTGGTCATCTATTCCACATATGGTAATATACATGTTTCAATGCTATTCTCTCAAATCATCCCACCCTCGCCTTCTCCCACTGAGTCCAAAAGTCTGTTCTTTATATCTGTCTCTTTTGCTGTCATGCATATAAGGTCATCATTACCATCTTTCTAAATTCCATATATACGTGTTAGTACACTGTATTGGTGTTTTTCTTTCTGATGTACTTCACTCTGTAGAATAGGTTCCAGTTTGATCCCCCTCATTAGAACTGACTCAAATGTGTTCTTTTTCAGAGCTGAGTAATATTCCATTGTGTATATGTACCACAGCTTTCTTATCCATTCATCTGCTAATGGACATCTAGGTTGCTTCCATGTCCTGGCTATTATAAACAGTGCTGCAGTGAACATTGGGGTACACGTGTCTCTTTCAATTCTGGTTTCCTCAATGTGTATGCCCAGCAGTGGGATTGCTGGGTTGCATGGCAGTTCTATTAAGGAATCTCCACACTGTTCACCACAGTGGCTGTTATAGTTTGCATTCCACCAACAGTGTAAGATGGTTCCCTTTTCTCTACACCTTCTCCAGCATTTATTGTTTGTAGACTTTTTGATGGCAGCCATTCTGACTGTTTTGAGATGGTACCTCATTGTGGTTTTGATTTGCATTTCTCTGATAATGAGTGATGTTGAGTATCTTTTCATATGTCTGTTAGCCATCTGTGTGTCTTCTTTGAGTAAATGTCTATTTAGTTCTTTGGCCCATTTTTTGATTGGGACATTTATGTTTCTAATATTGAGCTGCATGAGCTGTTTGTATATTTCTGAGATTAATTCTTTGTTAGTTGTTTCATTTGCTATTACTTTCTACCATTCTGAAGCTGTCTTTTCACCTTGCTTATAGTTTCCTTCATTGTGCAAAAGCTTTTAAGTTTAATTAGGTGTCATTTGTTTATTTTTGCTTTTATTTCCATTATTCTGGGATGTGGGTCATAGAGGATCTTGCTGTGATTTATGTCAGAGTGTTCTGCCTATGTTCTCCTCTAGGAGTTTTATAGTTTCTGATCTTACATTTAGGTGTTTAATCCATTTGGAGTTTATTTCATTAACATTTTAATCTGATAAAACATCTATGAGGTAGATATTGTGCCATTGTTGCCATTGACATCAAATGTACTGTTGCTAATATCCATTAAATCTGTTATTGTTTATGCACATCTTAATGAATATTAGAAATTCTGATGAGAACATGCAGCAGTTTACAGAGTAGCTCCATCTGATCTTCCTAGCAATCTTTGATGTAGAAGAGTCAGGTGTGATTACTGGCTGGTCCTAGATTATGGGTCTAACAAATAAATAGGGTCAGAACATTGAGTCCAGAGCTGATACTCTTTGCATGCACCAAACTCCCTCAGTATTTGTCATATATAACTTTGGAAAGCAACCTATAGTATCAAAGTACAAATTAGTGTTCAGTGTGTTTAGGAATCCTAAGGTTATGATCCTATATAAAAGTTTTACTATGAAGAATGAAATAAACTATCATTATGAAGACTCTATGGGTTCTCTAGGATGAGAAATTAATGAAAACTTTTTCTTGAAGTTGTAAAATTAACCCAAACAATGTTTTTTACTAGTATTTATTTTCTCAATATGCATTCCTTTTACTGCAAGAAATTAGACATCACTTTTAGAGGTTAACTATATTTTTGTGTTGAATGAAAAGCAAGATTATTGAGTAGTATTATAGGCTTTTATGATAACATATTGCCAGGATCTTAACTGAGATGGGAGAGACAGAGATGAACTGTTAAGTACTGGAGAAGCCAATTAAAGAAACAAGCTAAAAATTAAAGACAAACATTTAATCACTTATTATGGTGATAAAAGTAAGAGTCTAAAACCAGATAGAATGCTGAGTCCTTTGTCCCATTTTCCTCCATGGGATGGGGGCATTGATCAAGGATCACATGGATTAGCACAGGTGTCAGAGGGTCTCTCTGTTGAGGGAGCCCAGAAGAAACTTCTTGGGAATTCTTATGGACCTTGTGGTCCAGAAGAGGGAAAGAAGGAAAAGCTTAGAGTGAGAAATGCTGCTTACTTAGAGAGAGGAATGGTGTCTTCAAGTTCTCTCTTTTTTTCCCCACTATTCCATAGTCTACCCCACCCAACCAGTAGATCTCAGCCGAGGCTCTTGAAGAAGACCTGTGTTCAGAGCCTCAGATACAGAGACCTAGGAGTAAAGGCACCTGGGCTGAGCATGCAAATATACAAAGAGAATGACTGGTAAGGGTGCCTGCGGCCTAGAGTACAACTTCCTTCAGGAGAGCAGCACACAGGCTGTGCATTATGTCTCCAGTGGGGAGATCAGCCTTCTCCCATGAGGCCTACCAGGGAAAGCCTTTGTAATTGCCAAAGGTTGGGCCTGAAAAAAAATGCAAAAGTTTTTAACCAGACTCCTCACATAAGATTTCAACTATATGCTTGGCCAAACCATACTTATCACATGGTTATCTGCTAAATATAAAATCCTTCTTCCCACCGATTGCAAGCATTCCTAATGAATCCTGCTGCTATTTAATGCAATTTATAAGATAAATGGGCTTAAACTTTCTTTTTTTCTTGATGACAAAAGTTGTAATGATTCCTGATATTTACAGAATTGTTTTTGTGATGTTCATGTTCTTTACTGTGGCCTTTGTCAAAATCTCCATATGCTTCAGGCTAAAAGAACCTGCAACTTTGAGATGACTTTTTATTCAATAGACATTATTAGCTATATTCCAAGAGTATTTATACTCTCTTCTATCACCTTGACCTCCTTTTTATTTTTTAAATTGTACTTCTATCTTTGGAGTTATTACTAACTGAATATAATTGCATTGTTAAGCAAATACATTATGTGCCCTTCAGAATGCCTTGGGGTTTTAATAATACTTCCTATACTGACAATTATGATTGGGAGGAATTTTAGTATGTATGCAAAATACATAAAGAATATAGATAAATATACATAGAAGGCTTGATTCGGTTAGTCTTTCATGAGATCTGGGGGAATCTTTACTCTAGAATTTCTACAGTCACTCATATTTGGCCAACTTAAAAATCTGGCTGTGAATATGAATAGTAAAATACAGTATTGAGTCTCTACAGAAATTAAGGAAGAGGAGGGTCAATATACAGGGACCTTGAGCTACAATTCAATATCTATTAAGAATTGAGAGAATAAGTTGTAAAAGAATAATAAGGTACGCATCATGGCTATAAACTTATTATCATGTAGCAAACTTGAGAAAAATCTATTGGTTATACCAAAGATGTTTATTAAAAATCACCCCAAATTGTTACTGTTATTATTTCTGTGTTTTGTTTTGTCTCAACTGTTCAAATTACATTGCTTCCTGGATTGTGATAAGACCTAGGAGACAGGATTCAAGAACCCTGAGCCATGAAATCAGAATGATGGTGAAAATTTGGATAGCCAAATATGGGAGTAGCTGGGAGTCTCAATATGCACAACATCTGCTGAAATTAAGAAAATGAATGTTTAAAAATCTCTTTGGAATTACAGAAGGAAGAGATTGAGAAAAGAGTCTAGCAAATGAATGATGATAAATGACAATTAATTACATTAATAATTCAGGGTGTCTAAAAGCATTATTCATAGTGTTCTGCCTAACCAGCTGTCTTGTTGTATTCTAGTGAAAAAATGGTAATAAGGGTTTTTATGGATTTTCTGATTATCATAGTTCTCAAACTCTATTTTCTCTATAAGATCTTAAATATTTCCAATGTCGATTATTCTTTGTTAGTAATTTTTCAAGATCCTAGTTTTCATATTTGAAAAACTCATTATTGATCCATGAGTTACCTTTGAAATATGCCTTTATACTTGAGCTCGAATCACTTGTAATATTAATAATTACACTTATTGAGTTACTGCTATGAATTACCCACTTTACATACATTATTTTATTTAATCTTTAGACATTTCTATAATAAATATTATTACCTACATTTAATAAATGAGGAAATTGAGGGTCAGATGAGTTCGGTGCTTGCCCACATTTTGCACATAAATTGTGTGACAGGATTCATGCTCACGCCAAATTGACTCTAAAACTTACTCATACACTACGGTATGGCCCCCTTCTTCCAACTACAACTCAGAATAAATAGATAAGCAACATAAAGGGGGTAAAAATGCCTGTTATGGACTCAAATCATATGGTTTATTTGGAAAATCTCTACCTTATAAACAACTTTCAATGAGTGAATCCCAAGACTTTATTGCCTTTAATGTGCTTCTGTGTTTCCTTTTTTGGCATGGTGATTTTAATGTTGCCTTTCCTCATACCGGTGGTTGCAGATAAAAATGACAAATCTTGAGGGAAAATGATCTAATAACTATAAGGCAAACAACAAATTGAAGGCTGAGTATTTCAACTTGCTGGAAATGGGAAATAGAAAATATGAGATCCTGAGATGGGTAAGATTGTATAGCTGTATAACTTCAAATACTTTAACCCACAGTATGAACTGGGTCAGAGATAGGGAACTCATAACATAAGCATTATTTTTCTGAATTATTTAGCTGTAACTTACTGATGTACAGTTTCACATCTGTACTCCTTTCTGCATCTCAATGAAGAATGTAATTTCCATGGGGAGACTTTCAATTCAGCTTCTTTGGTCACATTTCAGACTTATTCCAATGCCTTGGAGAAAATGTATGTCTTTCTGGATTTCCAGGTTATTCTAAAATGCTACCAGATTTAGACACCTTCATTTATCTAGAGAAAATAATACTAGGAAGTAGAAAAAAAAAAAAGAAGAAGAAGCCTTGTTGACTTTGGTATATAAAGTTTAAGACATTACATTGAATTAAGGCACTGCCTTTATCTTTGAAAAAGATTGTGTGGGTGTCTAAAAATATAACACTTTCTGAATTTTTAGTTTTCATCTAATTAAAATTTTAGAATATGGAGTGTTGATAATAGATTTTAATATCTAGTAAAAATAGTCTCTATATTGCCTTCATTTTCAGTGTTTTCTGGCTAGTTTGCTTTTTTTTAAAAAACAAATTCAAAAATCATATGTGGTCATATAAAAACAAAACCAGAACCAAACCTGTTAGTTATATTGGTGGCACCTGAAACCAGTTGTTACCTTAGATTGAAAGCATGCCTTTATGATGCTAATCTTATTTTTATTTTTTTTCCACAAGAACCTGTCAAATCTTTCATGTGTACATATCTTTTTTTGTGTCCTTCAGTACCATGATAAGTTTTCTTCTCATAGATACTGTACATTTCTTATTAAATTTATCCTTAGGCACTTTTTCTTTCCTTTAATAGGTAGTCATTGCTTTCATTGTATATTGTAATTGGTTGTGTTTTATGTGTATGTACATATGTAGAGTTGCTATTTTATACATATATATAGTTCTATATTTATATATATATAGAGAGAGCTTCATATCATATAAATGTATTAATTTCATGACTAAAGGTATTACTCAGATATTTATCTGTTATAGTATTTTTTAATTGATACTAGGTTTTGCAGTTTAAAACCTTATCCTCTATTTTCTTCTTATCAGTTTTTATGTTACTAATTTACATCCCTTTCCTAATTGTCTAGGTTGATACCCTCAGGAAACAAAAATAATAG
This sequence comes from Neotragus pygmaeus, assembly GCA_006410875.1. Classification (NCBI taxonomy): domain Eukaryota; kingdom Metazoa; phylum Chordata; class Mammalia; order Artiodactyla; family Bovidae; genus Neotragus; species Neotragus pygmaeus. The sequence continues at coordinate 48,521 of SJYV01042289.1, read as the reverse complement.
TGCTGATATGATTCCTGGGTTGGGAAGATCCACTGAGGAAGGGATAGTCTACTCACTCTAGTATTCTTAGGCTTCTCTTGCATCTCAGATGGTAAAGAATCTGCCTGCAATGCGGGAAACCTGGGTTTAATCCCCGGATTGGGAAGATCCCTTGGAGAAGGGAAAGGCTACCTACTCCACTATTCTGGCCTGGAGAATTCCATGGTCTACAGTCTATGGGGTCACAAAGAGTCGGACAGGACTAAGCGACTCTCCAAGAAAATTTAAGAAATCACAGAAAAGTAGCAACAATCAAGGAAAACAATCAAGCACACAAAAAAATCTGAAATAAAATAATAAAGAAACATCCTTAGCAAAGTGAAAAAATTTTTTTCACAAAAACTATTGAGTACTTTCCTTTTCAAGAAATGTTTTTAATTTATCTAATTTGTCACCACATTAAACTTTATCTTCGTTTGAGAAGAAAGGGAGAAATAATTTTAAAATGATTGATATTGCCTTGTAGGATTCAATATAGAGGCTTGGATAAAATTCTTGATATTGAACAGTAGGCACATTTTAAAGGAGTGATAAATAGAGGCAATCCTGGAAAAAAAAATTGAAAATGCACCTTTTCAAAAAATGTATCCAAATCATTGTCTTACTTACATAGCATTAGATTGGATTACTAAAGGAAAATAAACAGAAAACAATGACACTGAACCCCAAAACAAAGCAGCCCCTTAGAGTTTTGTGTTTTAAAAAATAGGATACGGATAACCTGTAAGTTTTGAAATCAAGTTTGGCAGTCACAGTCACTGCATCATTTTTATTGCCTGCTTCAAGATTTTCTATACTTAATACCAAATTAAGAACTGAAAACAAAAAGGTATTCTCTACATTTCCCCAGAAATAATAAAAGGTTATTTTATATCTACAATGCAAAAAGATGAAATTAAAGTTAGGAAAGAATGGACATGGAAAGGTAAACAAAGGGAAATGATTAAGAATGTTAAATCAAAGTCAGATGTTAAATTAGTATATACAGTGCATGCTGTGATTCCCCATCACTTAGAGTTGTTTAGTCAATTGACTAGGAAAAAATACAAGAGGAAAAATTATGGTTATTGGCAATTAATTCTGGGCATTTAATTCTGTTTTTAATGTTTTTCCTTTCCATGATGAACTTCAAAATGCTGAATTATTTAAAGTTCATTGAATTAAACATCTTTTCCAACAAAATTATAAATATATAAAGGTAAATAAAAGTTTAAATTGAAATGTAGACAGTATGATACACAAAACATACTCATATCTATTGAATAAAGAATCTCAGGTAGATTTAAGAACGAAGGTTTTGGGGAAACTGTGATACTTTTTTTTGCTTTTTTTTTTTTCCTTCTCTGCATTTTCCAAGTTTACTTTAGTGTGCTTATCTCTGTAAGAAAAAAATAAAATAGCTTATAAAACTAGGCTTATTGTCCAGCTAAAATATATATTAGATATAGTGATCTATGATAATTGTATGAATAAGACCTATGCCAAATTACATATACCTATTTGTAATCTTTTTTAAATTAATTAATTAAAATTTGAGGGGTAATTGCTTTATAGAAATTTTCCTGTTTTCTGTCAAACCACAACATGAATCAGCCATAGGTATACATATATTCCCTCCCTTTTGAAACTCCCATATTTGTATTCTTAAGCCAAAAATTGATATGATTTGTTACCTTCACTAAAAAAGAATATTACATAGTTTATCAGTTTTAATCTTCTACCTATGACATAAACTTTTTCAGAAATTTCAACAATTTTTTGAAGCTATAATAATATCACATTTAATATCTATGTTGTAAAAACCTATATTTTAATAAGGTTATTCTGCTTTTAGGGGAAATAACTGATGCCATAATAGCAAATACTGGTCATATAAAAACTTTACTGTTGAAAAATATGTTTTATATAGGGATTTGTAGGAATTAAGAAAAAAACTTGTAACAAATATGTCTAGAAGTTCTTTTGGTAAGTCAAAGAAAATAAATTCAAATAAATCTGCCATGAATAAATAATAAAGCTCTTAGTTCATATTCTATAAATTTTCACTTGTTCCAATAGACGTAACAAATATAACCCAATGTAGTTGCAAGTTAATCCACTTTAACAGTGTATTTAATTCTTCATTCTAAAAAAAATCAGTTTTTTTTAATAAAGAAAGCATTTTATTTCCAGCAATGAAAGTATGTCTCAGGAGTCAAAAAGTGACTCATAAATAAATCACAAAATTTAAAATGGTGTATATACAAGATACATTCTTGAGAGCAGTAACAAATCCTTGGTGTGAACATATTTCTGAAAAGTGGTAGAAGAATATAGTATATAGTCTGTAGTGATTTGTTATTATTGTTCTCTTGGAAAAAGTGAGTTTCAGTGCATTTTAGGATATTCATAGTAAATTAATTCTTTGGGAATTCCAATACTATATACCTTGTCTTGGTGTATCTATCCTGTATGCTATAGGGACTTTCTGGAGATATGGAAGGAATTAACATTGCAGAGGGAGGGGTAGCAACCTTTAAGATAGCTCTGTAAAATGTCCATATTTGAAACAAAAAGTGATATCTTGACTGTAGGGGCTTTTGTTTGTTTTTTCATCTTTGAGTCCTTTGTCCTTTGTCATTAATCAATAAATGGATTTAGTCCTCTTCAATCTCCCATTTCATCTATCAGATTTTTAAGGATATACACACAGGAATTCAGGTAAATAAATTATTTAATCCAGTGATAGGTCTTTCCTAGTAGTATAGCAGTGAAGATTTTGGGGCCTTTCAACAATGTAATTGGTAAACATAAAATTAAATTCAGAGCTCTGTTTTTAATGAGCATTTTCAACTTCACTGCTCTTAGACTTTCAGGAGCTTGCCATGTTTACATTGCCTAATTTGACATGCATATGGTGAGATCCATATAGATGCCTTAACAAGAATCCAGTCTCTAGAATAATTGGGCATTTTTATACAATGTATGCTTGCAATTTTATCTAGAGTGCTTTTTTTTAAATTATGCGTAAATCATAGTTTAGAGCAAGATCGCTTCAGCTTTTGAATAGGAATTTTTCTGTTTTCCTACTTCTTCCATCAAAATACTCTCAAATTGTAGACTCCACGTTGCAATTTTGTTGAAGTTTACTTTCTAGCATCTGTTGTTATCTTCGTAGTGATGTTTAAAAGAATGCTTGCTGAAAAAATGCACTGCATATTTAGTTCAGGGACATATGCCTCGCTTCTGTATGCACAGTTATTACCCTCTTTAATCTGTGCAGGTACAATTAGTGCTGTATTTTTCTTTCAATATCAAAGCTACTCTAATGAGCAGACACCATCTTTTCAGCAATAGCTCTGAGAAAAAAAATGGATAAAATAATTTTCAAAAATGATTCCTTAGAATAGTACAATAATTCCCATAACAGATTTAAATGTATGGGAGATAATTTTAGAATATCCTTTGAGTAATAAACAATGATATATGTCTCAAATTTATAATCATTAAACATAATAATATTTAGTACTCCATAGAGGCTGATACATTTTATTGGTCATAATAGCCCAGTGGTCCCTGTGGAAATTAAAATGGTAATATAAGGGCCTACTTAAAAAAAATTTTTTTTAAAGGGTGAGGCTAATAACTGACCATCACACTAGGTTTGCAAAAATAGAGAATAAATGGCATTACTTATGTTATTACCTGATCTTGATCTTTGTAGGTCTGCCTCTGAAGAGAACGTTGGAACATTTTCTAGTTTAACAATTAGTTTTTATAGAAAGAGTGAGAAATATTTAGATTAATCCCCAAATTCTCAGAAAACTACTCTGATCCAGTGTTCTCAGGGACATATATTTACATTTATCTAATAGGTCTTACTGAGCATCTAACATATACAGAGTGCCTTGCTAGAAGCTATGCAGAGGTGTGTATCCTTGCAGGGAGCTGAGACATACATACAAAACTGTAATAGAGTCAGAAATGAATCAGTGTTACAAAGCAAGTGTAAATGAATGAGAATTCAGGGCAGGAAGTCTTCCTCGCACCCCAGGTTGGGGGATCATTTGGAAGTGATGGGTCTTGAGAGAAAATATTTAGGGAATAATTAAGGTAATTGGCATTCCAGATAAAGGAAAGAGAGTTAGCAAAGCCTAGCATATTGAAAAGCAGAGACATTACTTTGCCAACAAAGGTCCATCTAGTCAAGGCTATGGTTTCCTAGGGGTCATGTATGGATGTGAGAGTTGGACTGTGAAGAAAGCTGAGCGCCGAAGAATTGATGCTTTTGAACTGTGGTGTTGGAGAAGACTCTTGAGAGTCCCTTGAACTGCAAGGAGATCCACCTAGTCCATTCTGAAGGAGATTAGCCCTGGGATTTCTTTGGAAGCAATGATATTAAAGTTCAAAGTCCAGTACTTTGGCCACTGCATGAGAAGAGTTGACTCATTGGAAAACACTCTGATGCTGGGAGAGATTGGGGACAGGAGGAGAAGGGGATGATAGAGGATGAGATGGCTGGATGGCATCACTGGCTCAATGGACGTGAGTCTGAGTGAACTCTGGGAGTTGGTGATGGACAGGGAGACCTGGTGTGCTGCAATGCATGGGGTTGCAAAGATCGGACATGACTGAGCAACTGAACTGAACTGAGAGATGTGGATACACAGGATGAGTTTGTGGGCCACACAAATGGGTAGTTTCACTAGACTGTAATGGATATAAAAGGGAAAAATAAGGGAGGGGAGGTCAAACTGGAAAAGTATGTTGGCCAGGGCTAGATGATGAACTTGAGATATTCTTTTAAGGAGGTGGCCTACTGGTCTCATTGATGGATTCTATCCTGCCCAGGAGCATTTAGGATACATCAATCAATTTTAAGACTGCACTAGCACCACAAATGCTACAGAATTTAGATATTATGAGGAGGCTCAAACTAGGTCTCTGTAGTTTATTCCCTCTTGAGCTTGCACAGCTGGACCATAGCAGCAGCAGAATGCTCACAGATGTGATTCCTCCCATACCTTGGAGGAGGATATAGAGGATCCTATTTTCACAAAATGTGTGTTTTACGGATAGGACTTACTAGCCACTTTCTGCTGAACAACTGGTTACAGTGTGCTGGTGTTAAAGTTGTGCAAAAAGCTGCATGTGAAGATGTATTGTTCTTTTTGTTTTTCAGATGTAGAAAGTGACTTTGAGTTGTGGGCTAACTCTGGAATGGAAAGGAAAATTTGACTCCAAAACTAACCTGTCCACCATTTTAATCTCATAATCTTGTAAATTGTAATTGTCTCCAAGATAAATTCTCAACTGAAATTGAAAAAGAACAGAAACTCTCACTGATGTCGGGGGCGGTGGGGAGGGAGGCAGAATTTTACATACACATCAAGAAAGAATCTATGAAAGTAGAATATAAGAAAATTGATTCTGATGACTAGGTACCTGAAAAGAGGAATATGAGTTGTACGTCCTTTAAAAGTAAAATCAAGACAGCTTTTCTGATATCATATATTTAGACAAATTCATTAAAAATTAAAATATGTGGACTTTGGAAATATTTGGTGGCATCTTTCATGAGTTACTACCATGAGTTCCATGGCAGTTACTTAAGAGACAGAATAACCATTTATCCACATGAAAGTATGATCCTTTAGTTCCATAATCTTCATAAGAATAGAGCATTTGGTCAAATAATATTTGGCCTCAAAGACCATAAAGCACTAGATTTTCATTAATTCAAATATTACTTGATATATGTACATATAATACTGCAAAAAATGTTAAAAAGAGTACTAAACACACACAAAATGAGCAATTCAGAAATATACAACAACACATGAAGTTCAAACTTTGAATTGTTAGACTCTAAAGTTTCTAGTTTCTGGAAGCAAAAACAATTCTGTAGAAAAATGTTCTGTAAAATCTCCCCCCAAATATAAACTTTTTTCACATTTTCTTTTTTTTTTTTTTTTACTTTATTTTACTTTACAATACTCTATTGGCTTTGCCATACATCGACATGAATCCACCACAGGTGTTTTTTGTTTTTATTATTAAATTGTATGGCTAAAGAGCAGGATCATTTCAAGAAAGAAATATTGTGGCAAAATGCCCAAGCTCTACCTGTGCAAATTCTTGCTAGAAGTATCTGATTTGAATCCACTAGTTACAAACTCAGGAAATTAAGACTTCCCTGGTGGCTCAGTCAGCAAAGAATCTGCCTGCAATGCAGGAGACCTGGGTTCGATCCCTGGGTCAGGAAGATCCTCTGGAGAAGAAAATGGCTACACACTCCAATATTCTTGCCTGATAATCCTGTGGACAGAGAAACCTGGTGGGCTACAGTCCACAGGATCACAAGAGTCAGACATGACTTAGAGATGATCAGAGGGCCCACATATTCTTCATTCACATAAAGAAATATATATGTTTATGTATACATTGATACACTTGCATGTATGCATATATGTGTATGTATGTGTATATACATATAATTGTTCTGAATAGAGTCTTTGATTTTTTTTTCTATAATCTTATAGAAAACAGGCAAAAAGGGAGTAAAAGTAGTTTTCTTGAGTAGTTCTGTGCCTCAGGTGGGCTAGCTGTGTAGTTGCTCAGTCGTGTCTGACTCGTTGCCACCCCATGAACCAGAGCATGCCAAGGTTCTCTGTCCATGGGATTTCCCAGGCAAGAATACTGGAGTTCTTAGATGTGCTAATATACATGAGATGCATTCACTAACTTTTATCTTTCTCCAGGAGTAATGCAGTTTATTAGTAATAATAAATATTATTACTAATAAAAATAAATATTATTTTATTTGAGAGTATAGCTGTAATCTCCCATTGAAAGCCTGTAAGTTGCTCCTGCCCCTTATCGCTCTGTCCTCCATGTCTACTTGAGAGGGTATCAGTTCAGTTCAATTCAGTCACTCAGTAGTGTCCGACTCTTTGCGACCCCATGAATCGCAGCACGCCAGGCCTCCCTGTCCATCACCAACTCCTGGAGTTCACTCAGACTTGTGTCCATCGAGTCAATGATGCCATCCAGCCATTTCATCCTCTGTCGTCCCCTTCTTCTCCTGCCCCTAATCCCTCCCAGCATCAAAGTTTTTTCCAATCAGTCAACTCTTCGCATGAGGTGGCCAAAGTACTGGAGTTTCAGCTTTAGCATCATTCCTTCCAAAGAAATCCCAGGGCTGATCTCCTTCAGAATGGACTGGTTGGATCTCCTTGCAGTCCAAGGGACTCTCAAGAGTCTTCTCAAACACCACAGTTTAAAAGTATCAATTCTTCAGCGCTCATATAAATCCACATAATATAATTATTTGCCAGGAGATTAATACTCTTAAACTTTGATCTATCTTAAATCATTTTTATTCAACAAGTATTTATTAAATACATATTCTTTGCCCTTTTTGGAATTAGATAAATTAAGTACAGGGTTGTGATAAAGACACAGATACGCACATGCACATGTACATGTCCATATGTTCATTGAGTGCCACCGAGTGACAATTAGAAAGATATTTTTATATCCTATGGTGCCTATCATGAGATTTTTCCCAGCATAGTCATTATTGTAATAGATCCTTTTAAATAATTGATAAATTCCAAATCCTTTAAGACTTAGTTTTAAGACATTTTAAACAATGTTGTACTTGTAATATCAGAGGACAGGAGATTCAAAGATTTAGCAGAATAGCACTTTCTATAGTCCAGTTAGAGTACTTTTATGATTTCCAAGTTGCATGTGGGGATTGTGTTTCTAAAGATAAAATCTATCAAAAGTTTTCCAGAAACAGATTGATTATATTTGCAATCAACATTGTGTAGTATAGTATTATTTTGAGAGCATAAAAATGATAGTGTCTGTGAAGGGTTTGTTTCATTAAAAATATTATAGATTGGATTATGTTTATTCAAACATGTTGAAAGTGAAAGTGAAGTCGTGACCAACACTTTGTGACTGTGTGGACTGTAGCCCGCCAGGCTCCTCCATCCATGGGATTCTCGAGGCAAGAATACTGGAGTGGGTTGCCATTTCTTTCTCCAGGGAATCTTCCCAACCCAGGGATTGAACCCAGATTTCCTGCATTGCAGGTATACGCTTTAACCTCTGAGCCACCAGGGAAGCCATTCAAACATGTTCAGTTCAGTTCAGTTTAGCCGCTCAGTCATGTCTGACTCTTTGTGACCCCATGAATCACAGCACACCAGGCCTCCCTATCCATCACCAACTCTCAGAGTTCACTCAAACTCACGACCATCGAGTCAGTGATGCCATTCAGCCATCTCATCCTTTATCGTCCCCTTCTCCTCCTGCCCCCAATCCCTCCCAGGATCAGGGTATTTTCCAATGAGCCAACTCTTTGCATGAGGTGGCCATGTTACCTGTGTCTAAAAATAAGAGTTTTTTTTTTTTTTGTTGTTGTTTTTAATGCTAACTGATAAGTTTTCCCTTGGCTTCAACTGAGGTAGTTGATGAAGTAAATTTAAGAAAGATCAATATTGCTATCTGGCCAGTAGAAGATGAGCTCAGAAAAAGCTCAGGAAACTTCCATGAATGAGATTTAAGATCATAAAATCTTATGTGTTCAGAGGAAAAAGCTAGAAAATTTAAAGACTGGTTTTCCTTTAGGAAATGAATCACCAAAGTTGTTCTATCAAAGGTAGCTAGCTGTTCTAAAACTCAGGGAAGAATCAGATAAGTATTCAAGATCTAGCTGTTCTTGATGAGCTTTGCAATATATATGACATTTTAAAAGTCAGAAACTTTACTACCTAAAGTTGCTTACGGGAGGCTATATGAAAGTATTAAGAAAATTTAAGGAATCATAGGGTTTTAGAGGAAACAAAAAAATCTCATCAATTTTCCTGACTTCCTTGATGAAGACATTATTAAGTTCCAGTTTGTGTTTCATCAATCATTCTTCCTAACTCACTCTTGTTTGTATTTAATTAATGACAGAGGATGACTCAATGGACATGCATTTGAGCAAATTCTGGGAGACAGTGAAGGACAGGAAAGCCTGGCATGCTGCAGTCCATGGGGTCACAAAGAGTAGTACACAACATAGTGATGGAACAATGTTGGTTGATAAGTGTTCTTTTTTTTTTTAATATGAAATACTTATTCATCTTGAAAAATATGTAAGAGCAGTAGAGTGGTTGTTGAGTCTTAATCTGTGGTGTTGGCTATGTCTTTGAACATGCAATACTGTTTTGCTTGCTAGAGTGGAAAGGCAAAGAGGAACATGTAAGAGGAGCCATCCTGAGGACTTTAGGGTGCTCCAGACTAAGCAGTGTGGGTCATGGAAGACTACAACTGTGGAAATAAGTGAAGGCCACTCAAATGAGAATGAGTAAAGACTATCTGTTCAGAGCTTACTAGAACAAGGGAATGAAACTTCATCACTTGTCTTTGGCAAATGCTCTAAGGCAGACAAAAGAGTAGCAAAGGTCTGTAGCGGGGAAAAGGGAAGACTTTACATGCGCTGTAGTTGGAAGCTGTAAACATGGGAAGTTGCAGAAAGGCTAGCTAGAAGCAGGGCATCCTAAACAGGTGAGTGAAGAATATTTGACTTTTTTTGATAGGTTCTATGTTGGAAATGGGGGCAAAAATTAGAGAATCTATCAGTTTTGGTAAAATTTGGCTGTTGTGATGTTGTGTGTTATAGAACTTGTGGGTTGACATCCTGTGTAGTTGTTGCAGATTGTGGATTAGTGTTCTTTTTTATATATAGCCCAGCCATTATTTGTATATTCAGTCTCTCATTACAGACGTGTCTCTACTATCCCTTGTGTGCCTCTAATCAGCAGATGATTTCACATATTTGTTTACCAGAAATACCATGTATTCCATTGAAAAATTGTGCTTGTAGACTTAGGAAAAACTGCAATTGACTAATTCACTATGATTCTACTGGATTAGGTGTATCAAGCAAAAAGAAACAGCAGAAGAAGCCAACACCAGTGAAACCCTATTAGGAACAATTATAATGTTAATATCATGATTGTACTTATAGAAAAAGAAACAAAAATTGTCTTTGAAGTCCAATTTTCCTGTTAAATAGTTTTTCCATTTGCATTTCAAATTTCCAAAAATGTACTTAATGTGATAGGATTATTAAAATTGAATTAACATCTATGTTTAGGTAATATTAACTATATATTAAAATTCTCTTTTTGTTTGCAAACTGCATGTTCTTCAATTTTATTATATGCTTCTGTTTTTAAAAACTAAGTGAACACCACACTAATTTATCCAAATTTCAATTTCCTGAATAATGGACTTTAACTGTCATCAGAACTAATGTATTCAGCTATATTTATTAGACCCTCCAAATCTCCAGTATTTATTTACAGTTTCCTCTGAGGTTCTTTTCCTTGAGAAAATAAATTATGAATATGTCAAATATGCTAGGTCTAACATTTAACAAGATAATAAATGGTCTTATAAAATGGCACTAAAAAAAAAGAAATACAAAGCTAATCTTGTAATTCTGTTCTAGCAGTACTTTACAGAGGTCTGGTGTCAAAGTTTTGATGTTCTTTATCTGCAGATCACAAAGCACAAAAGCTGCTGTTATTCACAAATGACAGTCTGTGACAATCCCATATATCACCTGGGGCTTCCCAGCTGGTGCTAGTGGTAAAGAATCCTTCTGCCAATGCAGGAAGGAGATGCCAGAGACATGGATTTGATCTGTGGGTCAGGAAGATCCCCTGGAGGAGGAAAGGCAAATCACTCTAGTATTCTTGCCTGGGAAATCCCATGGACAGAGTCTAGCAGGCTGTAGTCCACCGGGTTGCAAAGAGTCAGACACAGCTGAGCACACACTGCTGCTGCTGCTGCTGCTGCTGCTGCTAAGTCGCTTCAGTGTGTCCAGCTCTCTGCGACCCCATGGATGGAAGCCCACCAGGCTCTCTGGTCCCTGGGATTCTCCAGGCAAGAACACTGGAGTGGGTTGCTGTTTCCTTCTCCAATGCATGAAAGTGAAAAGTGAAAGGGAAGTCGCTCAGTCGTGTCCAACTCCCTGAGACCCCACGGACTGCAGCCTACCCGGCTTCTCCATCCATGGGATTTTCTAGGCAAGAGCACTGGAGTGGGGTGCCATTGCCTTACTTATATATCTTTACATGAAGTCCTCAGTAAAAAATTTGGAAGATAGAGTTAATGTTCGTTTTTCTTTCAAAGTAGCTTAAGTATGCTGATTTTATTTTGTTGCCAAATTGCTATAAAAATATCTTTACAGAGGACTTATTATGTTGAAAGTTTCCTAGGCCTCATGAAAGACAGGAAAAAACATAAAAACATAATCACTACCCACAAAGATACAGAATAGCAAAAAATACTTGACTAAAAGTACTACATTAAACATATCAAATAAATGCGGCCTTTGGATTTCAGTTATAGTTCACTGTAAGATACATAATAAAATCTGTCATCTATTACCTGAAAGATCCCGATAAAAATTATCAAAATGTTACTAATTTTAAAACCCCCAAACTTCTAAGAGCTAAACTTTTGTCAGTGGTCAACGGATGAATCTAAGGAAAAAAAAAAAAAAAGCAATTCTTTCTATTTCAAGTACTTAAGCTATCTTACTAAGTACATATTATAAATTAAATTATCAGCACATGAAAAAGAAAAATCTCCAGAAGAATATATTGTTATGGGTAGGAAGAGTAGATCTTTAGATTGTGAATTTAAATCTAAAAAGGAGTACACTGAAGAAAAGAAAATAACAAAATATAAGTGGGTATGAGACGTTTCTCATAACTAGAAGAGGATAGTGTTCTGCTGAAATGCTATGAAATATTCTATGCAATATGCTTACTATGTTTTATCTGCTGTATAAATTATCTTAATTAAATTAGTTTCATGATTGACTGTCTTCTGAAAAATTAGGAAGATGTTCTATTGGCGTTCTAATTTAGGGTTAGAATAATACTCAATCAAAATGCACTAGCACTCACAGAATTTTTCTTGTAAATAACCCCTGAATTTAAAGCATTCTTGGAATCCTATTTTCTCAGCTCATGAACAGATTTTTTTTAATGCGAAGAGAAATTTCTTTTGCAAGTGAATCATTAAAAACTGGGAACAAGCAGCGTAATTATAAAATAATTCAGGAAGTCCATCAAACTGTCTAGAGATTCTCCAAGGTGTTATAAGTCTTACAGCTTTGGCATTTTCTACTGGTCTAGGGAGAAACTGGACAGTCCTCAATATCTGTACTATAATTAATGCTTTCTTTAAGAACCTTCTTTTCCTTATTACTTAACCTAAGTTGCTGAGAGCTAAATAAATCAACTCATATATATATATTTTTTTTTTCTTTTTTCATCTCTCTACTTGATGGGATGAACACATTTTATATCATTTTCTTAAAAGGTGTCCATTCATAATACTCCATATGAGTTCATCTAAATAATTAATTGACTCGAGTTTCCTTTGGAGCTTCAACCAGGCTTGAATGAGATTCTGATCTTGTTATAACTGAAAAAATAAAACTAAAAGAGTCTGGATTCTTGAATTAAGGAAGAAAAACATTTTGATGGCTAGTAGCTCTGTGAAGAGAAAACACCTTCCTTTTCTAAATGTTTTTTCCCTAAGAGTCTCTGAAACTAATTCCAGTCTTTTATAAAATACCATCTGGTCCAATTTTAGTCCCTAAGTATGTTAATTTCTCGGGCCCTCGAGGGGCCCCGAAAGAACTCATTAAGTGCTATTGTGGGTCATAAGGTTATTCTGGTCATAAAGTGCATGCCAAGACCACACAAATCCTAACAAAAGATTTATTTTTTAATGTGTTCCATGTACTATATGCTCACTATACTCATGCATTCTTTATTCTACATGCTAAACTTACTAAGTGCTGTTACAGATGAGGATACTGAGATGTAGAGAAGATAAGTTATTTATCCTAGGTTAGTTACAGAGCTTGGGAGTTAGAAAATGGGGAGTGTGAGAATTTGCCCTCATCAACTATCTCCAAAGCCCATGTTCTTCAACAATATAATTTGTGGCCTCTTTCCCCCAGATGTAAGATTTGGAAGTCAGACAATATGAGGTCCTCAAACAAACAAGGGTTTCACAGAGTTGAAATCTGATTGACTTTATAGTCCAGCTCTGCCTATTGTCATATCTGTGACCTTACAAATGTTTATTTCTTTCAGGCTTCCATTTTTCTCATGAGCAAAATGGAATAAAAATACCCAACTTCACACAGTTGTGAGGATTATGTTTAATACTATAAGTTAAATTTTTCTGTAAATTTTAACTTATGCTCTGAGTCTCAGAGTGAAATAAATGTTTTTAAATATTAATTTTTACAATTAGCAGTATCTGAGGTTCTTGGATTAGTGGGGTTATGTATAATGCTTTAGAGAGTGGAATCATGATTCTACTTTCTTCCATGAAAAATGTTTCACAGAATCATGAAACTTAGTGGAAATGTCATATTCTAGAAATGACTAGTTGATTCCGGAAGCAAGTAAACCTGTTTGTATGTTGTCTATCTTTTGGGAAGAAGCTTCTGCAATACAATGATTATCACCACATGGGAGGGATGGAAAACGTATCAAAATACAGTGAAGAAAAAAATTTCTTTATGAGTAAATGGAATATTGGCTTAAAGTCAGGAAGTGATCTTAGGGGTTCCAAATTATTGTCTGAGAACCAGCAGCATCAGCATTACCAGGGAATACCTTAGACACAAATTATTGAACTCAACCCCAGACTGAATCTAAAGCTCTAGGTAATGTCAGAAATTTGTGCTTTAATAAGACCTCTGGGGACTTCCACTGGTATGGAGTTTAAGAGCACTGATTTCAAACCAAATTGTCAATTCTTGAATAATGACTCAACATGTCTCAGTGGTGAGATATTTTCTCACGGCAAGATATTTTATTTCTCTGCATGTCACTCCTTCCTTCTACAAAATGGGGATAGAATCATATTTGCCTCTTAGAATTATTGTGAGGATTAAACTTGCTAATAAGTTTAATGTAAAATTCTAAAATTCTTAGCACAGTCCTTGCAATAAACTAAGTACTCCATAAATATAAGATATTGTTACTTGAAAGAGAGCTCTATGCTGTGAGAAAGGGTTTCCTCATTCCTCTGTGCAAAATTTGTTTGCTGTTGTCCAAAGTCATGACTAACATTTTATGACTCCAGGTGCTCTTCACATCAGGTGGCCAAAGTGTTGGGGCTTTAGCTTCAGCAACAGTCCTTTCAATGAATATTCAGGGTTGATTTCTTTTAGAATTGACTGGTTTGGTTTCCTTGTAATTTAGGGGACTCTCAAGAGTCTTTCTCAGCACCACAGTTCAAAGGCATCAATTCTTTGGTACTCAGCCTGCTTTATGGTCTAACTCTCACAAGCCATACATGACTATTGGAAAAACTGTAGCTTTGACTACACAGACCATTGTTGGCAAAATGATGTTTTTGCTTTTTAATATGCTATCTAGGTTTATTGTAGCTTTTCTTCAAAGGAGCAAGAATCTTTTAATTTTCATGGCTGCAATCACTGTCTTCAGTGATTTTGGAAGACAAGAAAATAAAGCCTGTCACTGTTTCCATTGTTTCCCCATCTATTTGCCATGAAGTGATGGGACCAGATTCCATGATCTTAGTTTTTCAAATGTTGAGTTTCAAGCCAACTTTTTCACTCTTTCACCCTCAACAAGAGATTCTTTAGTTCTCTCTCTCTCTCTTTTTTCCATTAGGGTGACCTCTGCATATCTGAGGTCATTAATATTTCTCCTGGAATTCTTGATTCCAGCTTGTGATTCATTGAGTTTGACATTTCTTATGATGTACTCTGCATATAAGTTAAATAAGCAGGGTGACAATATACATTCTTGATGTACTGCGTTCCCAATTTTGAACCAGTCCATTGTTCCATGTCCAGTTCTTTTTTTTTTTTTTTTTTTGGAGAAGTAGTTGCTTTATTATACGGTATTTAGATCATTAAAACGAAAAGGCCAGTGCCGTGTTCATATGTGTTACTGTCGTGGCAAGAGCTGTATATTTAAGGGAATAACTGTGTTAAATGGTTTTTGAAAAGTTCATGGAAACCCCTCTCTTCTTATTTAAAGCCTGGAAAAAACTCCCTCTTGATATGCTATGAGACATTTTAGATTGACTGTTTAAAAGCTCTCCTAGGAGGACTTATTACAGTATTACCAAGAGTAATCTTTGAAGTAAATATAAAGTAGCTGGTGTTTGTAATCATTTTCTAGTAACCCACATATGTAAGGGTGGGACAGGTCTGAAAAGGCCCATATAAGCAAATTTGTTTAAATGGAACACAAGGCAAGAGGAGGAGTGAGCCCAGAGGGGACGTCTGTTTGAAATGGTGTTGGGATCATGCACCAGCCTGCTCACCCCGTCCACTGCCCTTGGGAGACTGGTAGCGCTTGAGCTGATAGAGGTGAGGCGAGCAGGTACAGGAGAAGTCAGATGACAGTCACTTTGTGGTGGCCTCTCCTCCTCCCCACCACGCCTGTATCTGGCTTGGACTGTGGTGTAGTCACATCTGTTCTAAGGCGAGAACTCAGGAAACTCCCGCAGATTTGGCATCAAGGGTGCTTGTCAGTAGACGGAGAGGCCAGGCCACAGCCAGGCTTCCTGCCTTTCTGTGGAGCCGCTGTTGGTTCTGGAGTGGCTCTCAGGGTCCTTGTTCCATGTTCTTCACAACAGTGGTCTCCCTTCTCAACCTTCTGTGTGTGGGTGTCGTCTGGGTAGACAACACATTTCCTCCTGCCACAGTTGCCCCACCTTTGTGCCTGCAGATCCCAAGTCTGGGTGTCCTTTGTCCTGGCTGCAGTGTAAGGACGAGTGGCTCAACAGTTTCGCACAGCTCTGGGGGCTGGACATCCGAGATCAAGGTCCGGCAGATCCAGTGTTCCACGAGCTCTTGTCCTCATCTCCCCGCTGAGCCCTCACCTCGTTTCCCCTGTGCTGAATCTAGTTGGCCGGCTACCTGGGCACCTCGTGCAGAGACCTCATGCCACACACTTCCGACCAGAAAGCCTGGTGCAAAATCCCATGTCCAGTTCTAATTGTTGCTTCTTTACCCNGTAGTTGCTTTATTATACGGTATTTAGATCATTAAAACGAAAAGGCCAGTGCCGTGTTCATATGTGTTACTGTCGTGGCAAGAGCTGTATATTTAAGGGAATAACTGTGTTAAATGGTTTTTGAAAAGTTCATGGAAACCCCTCTCTTCTTATTTAAAGCCTGGAAAAAACTCCCTCTTGATATGCTATGAGACATTTTAGATTGACTGTTTAAAAGCTCTCCTAGGAGGACTTATTACAGTATTACCAAGAGTAATCTTTGAAGTAAATATAAAGTAGCTGGTGTTTGTAATCATTTTCTAGTAACCCACATATGTAAGGGTGGGACAGGTCTGAAAAGGCCCATATAAGCAAATTTGTTTAAATGGAACACAAGGCAAGAGGAGGAGTGAGCCCAGAGGGGACGTCTGTTTGAAATGGTGTTGGGATCATGCACCAGCCTGCTCACCCCGTCCACTGCCCTTGGGAGACTGGTAGCGCTTGAGCTGATAGAGGTGAGGCGAGCAGGTACAGGAGAAGTCAGATGACAGTCACTTTGTGGTGGCCTCTCCTCCTCCCCACCACGCCTGTATCTGGCTTGGACTGTGGTGTAGTCACATCTGTTCTAAGGCGAGAACTCAGGAAACTCCCGCAGATTTGGCATCAAGGGTGCTTGTCAGTAGACGGAGAGGCCAGGCCACAGCCAGGCTTCCTGCCTTTCTGTGGAGCCGCTGTTGGTTCTGGAGTGGCTCTCAGGGTCCTTGTTCCATGTTCTTCACAACAGTGGTCTCCCTTCTCAACCTTCTGTGTGTGGGTGTCGTCTGGGTAGACAACACATTTCCTCCTGCCACAGTTGCCCCACCTTTGTGCCTGCAGATCCCAAGTCTGGGTGTCCTTTGTCCTGGCTGCAGTGTAAGGACGAGTGGCTCAACAGTTTCGCACAGCTCTGGGGGCTGGACATCCGAGATCAAGGTCCGGCAGATCCAGTGTTCCACGAGCTCTTGTCCTCATCTCCCCGCTGAGCCCTCACCTCGTTTCCCCTGTGCTGAATCTAGTTGGCCGGCTACCTGGGCACCTCGTGCAGAGACCTCATGCCACACACTTCCGACCAGAAAGCCTGGTGCAAAATCCCATGTCCAGTTCTAATTGTTGCTTCTTTACCCACCCACAAGTTTCTCAGCAGACAGATCAGGTGGGCAGCTATTCCCAACTCTTTAAGAACTTTCCACAGTTTGTTGTGGTCTATACATAGGCTTTAATGAAGCAGAACTCAATATTCTTCTGGAACTTCCCTGCTATCTCCATAGTCCAACCAGGGCTGGCAATTTGATCTCTGATTCCTCTGCCTCTTTGAAACCTAGCTTGTAGATATGGAAGTTCTTGGTTCACATATTACTGAAGACTAGCTTGAAGGATTTTGAGCATAACCTTACTAGCATATGAAATGAGTGTAACTGTATGGTATTTTGAACATTCTTTGGCACTGTCCTTCTTTGAAATTAAAATGAAAACTGACTTTTCCAGTCCTGTGGCCACTCCTGAGTTTTCCAAGTTTGTTGACATGGAAACATCAAGTATAGTATTTTATTAGCATCATCATTTAGAATATTTTAAATAGCTCAGCTGGAATTCCATCAGCTCCCCTAGCTTTGTTCATAAGACCCACTTGACTTCATACTCCAAGATGTGAGTAACCACACCCTCATTGTTATCTGGTTATTAAGACTTATTATTTTTTAAATAGTTCTTCTCTGTGTTCTTACCACCTCTTTTTAATCTCTTCTGTTTCTGTAGGTCCTTAATGTTTCTGTCCTTTACCATGCCCATTCTTGCATGAAATACTCCCGTGATATTTCCAGTTTTCTTGAAGAGATCTCTAGTCTTTCCCATGCTATTGTTTTCCTCTAATTCTTGGCACTATTCATTTAAGAAGGCTTCCTTATCTCTCCTTGCTATTCTCTGGAGCTCTGCGTTCTGTGCAACATTAGATGCAAACATTTGAAAGGGCCTAGAAGGTATAATTTCTACAATTTACTCCTATCCTATGAATTCCTGAAACAATACTTTCTATGCCATGCTTAAAATAGTACTTCTGACAAAACCTACCCCCCACCCAAGAACCATTTAACTGATCTTTATGACATACAAATAGGCTAAAATATTTTTTTCACAGGTAGCCTTTTCCCAATACAATAAAAAAATAAGAAACAAGCATCTATGTGCCATTTCCCCCCCTTCACTTACTAAATTTCTTTTCTTTTCTGGCCTCTGTTCTTCATCTAAATTCCAGATGTATCCTAACTATTCACAGATTTTCAATACAAAATCTTCCCCATACAGTCATTTGCTCTATACTAATCTGTGTTTTTGTTTCCCCAATTCTTTAAAGGTAGGAATTGTAATGACTTTAAAGATTAATAATCATGTTCATATATCCCCATCTTACTTGGACAGATCTGTGTGCTAATATTTTCTTTGATATCCAGGTGTCAAAGCTGAATGAGGACCCCTGGTTAAGACTCTGCTTCCACTTCAGGTGGCCAGGTTCCATTGCTGATCAGGGAACTAAGTAAGATCTCACATACCACATGACGTGGCCAGAAAAGAAAAAAAAAAGCTGACTGAGCCCTAGAATTTGTTTTGAAATCTGGACTCCATGTGTAATCAGAAATTTCATTTAACTCTGATGAAATACATGAATGTTTTATGAACTATGGGAGCAAAAAAGGGAGGAGGAACTCTGTGTCAAAGGGTTAGTGCTGAGACCATCTTCTGGATGAGGAATATGTAAAAGACAAATCAGAGCTTGAGGTAGAAATAAATTCCAGATGGAAGAAACAAAACTGTTCAGAGGTGTTTGCTCATGAACCTCACTAATCTTTAGAATTATGTCTTGTACAGCTAGAGAGAAGAAGCAGTGAGAGAAAAGCTGGAAAGAAGGAAAGAGACGGGAACCATGAAAGGATGTTACATGAACCTATGAGGCCTGTATGGTTGATTTTATCCTAATTTTTTAGGAGAGGAAAATGAGGCCCATTGAATATAAATGATATAGAAAATAAATAACAGAGCCCATACTCGAAACCAGGTCTTCTCCTAAATTCCATTGGGTACATTTTATACTGTATTATATATGTAGTTAGCATTTCTTTAAGTAGTAAATTTCTAATTTAGATACAAGGCTTTATACTTTGGTATAACATATGTTGCAGGTATTTTGGGGGGAGGGCAGAATTCCTTTAGCAGGTAACCCAGTATTCTATTTACTCATAAAGAAGTTTTTTCTGGTTGCATTTTTGTGCTTTTCCCATCCTAAAATAATCAGAAGTGAAGATAAAGGGAAGAAAGGATTTTTTTCACAGGTAGCCTTTTCCAATACTGACTGATTGTCTACTGTGAGCCAGGGACTATGCTAGATATTTTCTGTATGTTATTTGGATTTCCACAAGAATGCTTTAAGTTAAATATTATTATTTAGTTTTTATAAATGAAGACTTTAAGACTGAGCTATATGAAACTTGCCTAAGTAACTTGACCAAGATCATGCAGCCAGTTGAGTGACAAGCTCAGATTTGAATCTGGGTCTGCTTGACCTAGGCCCAAATCATCTCTTCAATTTATCTAACTCTGCTTCTTAGGAAGGAGTTCA
Source organism: Neotragus pygmaeus (assembly GCA_006410875.1). Classification (NCBI taxonomy): domain Eukaryota; kingdom Metazoa; phylum Chordata; class Mammalia; order Artiodactyla; family Bovidae; genus Neotragus; species Neotragus pygmaeus. The sequence goes on along the minus strand of SJYV01042289.1, from coordinate 28,775 downwards.
ACATTAAGCTTAAAACAAGATGAGTCAGTAATCTAAAAATGTTGATGGAGGAAAGGTTTTAGGATAATGTCTTTAAGAAAGGACGTAGGCATGGAAAGTGATGGGACATTTTTAATGCAGTCATGTAAATTAGCCTTCATTTTGAATAGCTTTTGGGCTGCACATGTCCAGAAAGACTGAGGCCAGGAGAACAGATGATTGCAAAACAGGTCATGAGGCAGCATGAAGAAGAAACAATGAGTGAGTGGGAAGAGATGCACTGTACAACAAGGGGGTGGGTGTGGAATCTCTGGCTCTCAGTTTTATTTGCTTGCTCAAATTATATTTTGTGGTATGCATACCCAACATCCATTACTCCATATTTCCCAAATTATCAGTGTTCCGAATGGTTTGATTTTGTCCCAGAATCCCCAAAAGTTAAATATTTATAAATTGCCATTATTGAGCTAACTAAGTTCCAGGATACACTGATACTTCATGAGAAGATGCTGTTAATTCAAGCTTCTACTCTCGAATCCCTTAGTGTTTGAGAGACTGCACATCATCATTAACCTCCAATTAAAATAAATAAATTTATATTAAAAAAGAGGGCTTCAGTAACTGGTTGAGACTAGTCCCAACTTCCTTACACATCTTGGATGCTCAATTTAAATTTTCAGTGTTGCTTTACAGTATCCTGATCTTAGATGGATACCTTTGGTAAATATTTATCATATTATTGTACAAAAGTAGAAAGTAAGGTGAGTTCTGAAAAACTGAGTTCCACCTCCAGAGTACTTTAAGTATCATATGTAATTCTTTGTATTTATATTGTTAAGTGGTTTCAGTTATTGAAAGCAAAACAATGTTTGATTACTTGACTCTATGTATATAATGTATTTACTTCGAATAATGACAGAGGAACTTATCATTATAGTTTTTTATTAGTCATAAATTTTCCTGTTAGATGAAGTATAAGTCATGTATACTTATATACTTCCATATACATATATACTTATATACTTCCTAATATATGCTTATACTAGGAAGTTACTTATCTCTTTATTATTAAAAACAATATTAAAAATTATAGGCACATAATTGAGTACCTACAGGCATTTTTCTAAATATTTTGGCTTTTTGACCCACATAGATCTGTTGTAACTATCAAAGTCTGTTGGGACTAAAGCAAAGTAAAATGTGTAAGTGAGTAAAGGTAGTAGTGTTCCAATGAAACTTATTTATGGGGAGAATGAAATTTAAATATTGCATATGTTTTATATATTATTAAATTCTCCTTTAACATTTTTAAGGCCATTCTTAGCTCACAGTTCATATAAAAACAGGGAGTAGACTGGACTTACCTGTGGACCATTGTTCTAGACATTTACCTTTTTCATTTCAAATTCTGTCATACATTTCAAGGCAAAGTTTATTTGCTTGTAGTGTATTGATGACAAAATTAAGTGTCAAAAACACTAAACTGACTAGAATATCACATAGAAAATAACTGACACATCTTTGAAATTTTTTTATTTCTGTGAGTCCTGGTTTCTTTATATGTAGATTAGAGAGAGAGAGAGATTTTTGGTGGTATTATAGGGATGAAATGAAATAATTCATTTATTCAAATACTGTTTAAAATTTTCCTAGGAGCAGAGATTTCCCTGAAATACTAAAGTTTAGGATATGTACAATGGAAACAGCAGATGCTGCCATGAAGCTCGCAATTAAGCATATTAGATATACAGTGAATTAAAAATTGTAGCAAGTGTGCTGATTGCTTTGATAGAAAAAAATATAAGCCTAAGGGAAAATATAGAACAGGTGACTATCCTAGGTTTTAGGAAACAATTTCTAGAAAACAGTGGTGTCAAATGGAGCCACGAAATGATGTCCTAAAGTGAAAAAAAAAAAAAAAAAGTGGGGGGGGAGTATTCAAGGCAAGTGCAAGGTTGTGGGTAAATTCCAGAGGTGAGAGAGAGTTAGCCCACTAAGAAAACAAAAAAAATTCAATATGTCTAGGAATAGAGATCAAGACATAAAACAGATTCAAGAGCTATTGTTGAAGAAGTAAGAAGACATAGGAAGACATGTTAATAGGTTTAGACATTATCCTAGGAACAAAAGGAAACCCTGACAAGTTTTAAAGAATGATGATATAATATTAGACTTGCATTTTGAAAAGATTATCCTACTGTAATATAAAGAATGGATTGGAAAGTGATGAGAATGAGTCCAGGGAAACTGGTTAGAAAGTAGATACTGTGGTCAGATGAATGGTAAGAGTGTCTTGAAATAGATTAATGGCAGAAGAAATGAAGAGAAATGCCCAAATTCAAGAAACATTGAGTAATGGACATATTTTAAAATATTTATTTTATATCTTCTTATTCTATCCACTGTTTGAGGTGCTGGGGACATAACAATAAACAAAATAGGTCAATATCTCCATCCTATTTTAAGAATGATGGACAATATAGAGTCAAAATTTCTAGGTTTTGCCTCTAACAACTGGGTAGGTGATGGGTTCCTGAGTTAAGAAAAAAAATAGGAGAAACAGATTTGATGTATATTGATTAAAAACTCTGACTAAAATTCTTTATAGTTCTTCCTTACTCCATTTCTCCTAAGGCTATTGAGGATCAGAGCAAAAGCTAGACAGTAGGTTTATGGCTCTCTAAGACAAATTCATCAATAACCTCAGATATGCAGATGACACCACCATTATGGCAGAAAGTGAAGAGGAACTAAAAAGCCTTTTGATGCAAGTGAAAGAGGAAAGTGAAAAAGTTGGCTTAAAGCTCAACATTCAGAAAACTAAGATCATGGCATCTGGCCCATCACTTCACGGGAAATAGATGGGGAAACAGTAGAAACTGGCAGACTTTATTTTTTGGGCTCCAAAATCAACGCAGATGGTGATTGGAGCCATGAAATTAAAAGATGCTTACTCCTTGGAAGGAAAGTTATGACCAACCTAGACAGCGTATTCAAAAGCAGAGACATTACTTTGCCAACAAAGGTCCATCTAGTCAAGGCTATGGTTTTTCCAGTGGCCATGTATGGATGTGAGAGTTGGACTGTGAAGAAAACTGAGTGCCGAAGAATTGATGCTTTTGAACTGTGGTGTTGGAGAAGACTCTTGAGAGTCTCTTGGACTGCAAGAAGATCCAACCAGTCCATTCTAAAGGAGATCAGTCCTNCTGTGAAGAAAACTGAGTGCCGAAGAATTGATGCTTTTGAACTGTGGTGTTGGAGAAGACTCTTGAGAGTCTCTTGGACTGCAAGAAGATCCAACCAGTCCATTCTAAAGGAGATCAGTCCTCGGTGTTCATTGGAAGGACGGATAAAAAGCTGAAACTCCAATACTTTGGCCACCTTATGCAAAGAGTTGACTCATCGGAAAAGACACTGATGCTGGCAGTGTATGAGGGCAGGAGAAGACAGGGATGACAGAGGATGAGATGGCTGGATGACATCACTGACTTGATGGACATGAGTTTGAGTAAACTCCAGGAGTTGGTGATGGACAGGGAGGCCTGGCATGCTGTGATTCATGGGGTTGCAAAGAGTCGGACATGACTGAGTGACTGAACTGACTNTATGCAAAGAGTTGACTCATCGGAAAAGACACTGATGCTGGCAGTGTATGAGGGCAGGAGAAGACAGGGATGACAGAGGATGAGATGGCTGGATGACATCACTGACTTGATGGACATGAGTTTGAGTAAACTCCAGGAGTTGGTGATGGACAGGGAGGCCTGGCATGCTGTGATTCATGGGGTTGCAAAGAGTCGGACATGACTGAGTGACTGAACTGACTTAACTGATACACACATAAATTTGTTATTAAAATTACTAGGCTCTGACACTGTTCAAAACCCATTTGACTTATGAACTCATGAGTCACCCTTTGTAAGCAAAAAGCAGTTTTTTTCTGTTTTAACTGTATCTTTCTTCTGCTTCCTTCATATCTATTTTTCTACTTTTTAACATTTTAGGGCAACATATATCATATCATCACATCTCTCCAAAATGCTAACACAATATTAAATATAAAATAAGCACATGGTATATACTGTCTCACTTAACTTTTAAAAACAAGAAGTATATTCTAGTTATGAATGTCAAAGTTGGAGCTTGAAGAGGTGATATAATTGTTGAAATCATCTTGGTTTTTCATAGCTGAGAATTAGCATTGCTGGTGCTCAAACACAGGTCTGACTGGTAAGACCTTTTACTGCTCACCATCCATTTGTGCGCTTCCCCACATCTCACAGACCTTTTGCAGTCAGATGGAGGTAATGTGACTAGCTCTAACTAATGTACAATAAATAGATGACATTTAGGTCAGTTTTGAGCCACAGCACTTAATAGTCAGTTGAATGGTGCTCCACTCTTTCACTTCACCTGTCATGTCAGCCAGCATTGTCCCGAGGGAAAATTCAAGTGTCCTAAGGACAAGTGACCATATGAGGTAGAAACCCCATTGACCAACATTATGCTAAACCACTGAGATTTACTGGTTAATTTGTTATTGCAGTATAACCTAGTCCATGACTGTAGCTTGTGAAGTAACTAATAAAGTCTCAAAATCATTGGTCTTAATCTAAAAGCTGTACACATTATTATTTAATAGGAAAACAATTCAAATGCAACTTAATATATGAGTTTATTTCTCCTACAGTCTGAAATTAGAAGTCAAACATTGGTTTCATTTTTATATATAAACTCTGAATTGGTAGATTTCCTGTAAGGTGCTAATGACAAAGTTAAGACTCACAGATAAGTAATTTCACTGTTGTGATTTGGTAAAATGCTTAGTAAGATCCCAGCTACAACAATTTAAAGTAAGATAGCTTTTCATGTTTTTACTTGTCCACCTAATATATCTTTCATCAATGATTTTGAATTTGATTTATTTTAAGTATAAATATTGTTTTGTTTAGAAGAATAGAATAAAATGTTCCTAGCAGCTTGTGATTTTATTCACAGACTTTGGCTGCTTAAAAATAAGTAACTCCATTTATTCTTGAAAATGTCTCCTACTGTCTTGAAATAAAAATTTCTATAATTGTATATGTATGGAATTGGCTGCTAAAATATATTTAACATGATTTCAGGGCTTCTAGTACAGAGATTTTTTTTGAGGAAGGTTAGCATTTTAGATGTATTTATGATGTTATTTAATTATTGGTAAAGGAGTTCCAAAATCACTGCAGATGGTGACTGCAGCCATGAAATTAAAAGACGCTTACTCCTTGGAAGGANGTCAGAAAGAAAAACACCAATACAGTATATTAATGCACATATATGGAATTTTAAAAGATGGTAACAATGACCCTATATGTGAGACAGCAAAAGAGCCACAGATATAAAGAACAGACTTTTGGACTCTGTAGGAGAAGGCGAGGGTGGGATGATTTGAGAATAGCACTGAAACATGTATATTACTATATGTGAAATAGATCACCAGTCCAGATTCAATGCATGAGGCAGGGCACTCAGGGCCGTGCACTGGGATGACCCTGAAGGATGGGGTGGGGAGGGAGGTGAGAGGGGGTTTCAGGAGGGGGGAACACATATACACCCATGGCTAATTCATGTCAATGTGTGGCAGAACCACTACAATATTGTAAAGCAATTAGCCGTGAATTAAAATAAATAAATTCATTTTTAAAAAAAGAACTGATATATAATTAATGATGACAGAAATAACCAAGTAACTATATGCATATACTAATAAAAATTCTATATATGTAATAAACAGATAACTCAGAAGAATTTGGAGGAAAGGAATAAGAATTTTACATGGAAGCTTGACTAAGAAGCTCAAAATTAAACCAAGGCTTAAAGGATGAAAAGGAGCCAGCTCAGCAAATAATTGGAAATAAAGAACTTTCATTAGTGGGAAAATCAGGCAAATTCATAAAGGCAGGGAAGACCTTAGAATGTCCGGGGAAATGAAAGTGACTTAAAGTGAGACTGGTTCAAAGTGAATTTGAGGACCACATTGTCACAGGCCTCAAGGATGATGGCTGGTATTATGAGTGTAAATAAGGAGCCAGATTTTAATACCAAAAGAAGAGATAGGAAAGAGAACAAAAAAACTCAGTCAAAATTATGTCTAGAAAACACAGAATGAGACAATAGAAAAAATGCAAATATGTTTTGTAGTTATAATGACTACATACAGGTTAAATCAGTTGAAAGAAAATTTGTCTGACATGATTTTTTTTAATCTTAAGAAATGCAATTATTTGCTAATTTCAAGTTAGACAAAATATTGAGACAGAAAACTTGAAAGTAAAGAGAGTTTTAAAATAAAAATGGTATATCAGACAAATATTAAAGAAAATTTATGTAGGATTATCAGCACAAGATCAAATAGAATTTACAGTTCAAATGTAGAGGTTTATATAATGAGGATTATCTCATGAAGAAAAAAATAATTATTTGGAAAGATACAGTATTCCAAATATGTTAGTGAAAGGTTGTTGCTGAACCATGAAAGATGTGGAGGTTCTTGGCCTCCGGAGGAGATGAATTCAATCCGGGGTCAGTGATGAGGCTTGATCGCTCAGAGCTTTTGTGTAATGAAGTTTTATTAAAGTATAAAAGAGATAGAGAAAGTTTCTGACATAGACAGAAGGGGGCAGTTTTTAGCCAGATGTTATATAGATACTTGCAGTCTGCTAATTAGGGAAAGGAAATGTCTCAAAACTCAGAGAATGGCACCAGGGCCCACATCTACAACATGCATTTTGAGATAACATTGGCACAAGGTGAGTGTTGAGGGCCATAAAATGATTGACATGAATCATGAAGAAAGGTAGATTTCCAAGCAAATACAAGTCTCATTAACATAGCTTAAGAGAACATTTGCATGAGTTAAACATACTGGTTTGTCAAGTGGGTTCTGAGTCTTAGGCAGAACTGACTTGACAGAGTCTAAGGTAAATAAATAGTTCTTTAACTTAGCTTATGACAAACATTTCCATAAGAAAAATGCATGGGTTAGCTCAAGGTTTGAGAAAAGTTAAGTTTTGGTGGAGCCAGGTTTCATCATGGCAGCACAGAATTTTAAGAGAAACCTCTTTTTAAATTTGTATAAAGAAGGGGAAAAAATCTTTAACACTTGTAGTTTATTTCCTCCTGCCACTTAAGAGAGAGATTGAAAAAAAAATGTCTGACACTTGCAGCCTATTCCTCCCTTTGGAGACCCCTAGCCTTCCTGCCTGTTACCCTCTCATTAGTACCAATCTGTATATATACTAAATAAAAATAATCAGACTGTTAGATGGAATCAATACATCCACAACCACAATGTAGGATTTTTAACATACTTTTTGTAGAAACTGAGAGATTGGAGATTATCTAAGGATACAGAGAAACTGAGGATAAATTGGTAGAGGACAAAAATTAGTATGGGAGTTGGGGTGACTAGATAGGAGAGTAGATGAGAGATTCTGATGTTCTAGAGAGGACTGTCAAACATTTACTTCTAGAGGACTTAGAGAATAATGGGTTAGGGAAATAATTTTTAATGCATTAGAATAGATGTGCCATGATAAGGCAATGGACAAATTTAACAGCCCACTATCATCTGTATATTTCTTGTGTATATGGTTTCCTTACCAAGGTTGCCAGTCTTCCTCCATATTTTCATCACACACACACACACACACACACACACACACACACACACACACAAATATACACATATACACACATGATTTAGATGCTACTTCTAGCATTTTGTTATGTAAAAAGCAATGTATTGAGAGTTTGAAGATCTTAATCCCAGTTCTAGTTTTGCCTCTAAACAGCTGTGTGATGTTAAACAAATCATTTCAATCTTCCACCCCTGTTTCCTTATCTGCAAATTGAGATGTTAAGATCAAACAGCTAAGATTTCTTTCACTACTTGCTGCTCTGTAAGTTTATGAAAAATATTTGACTGGGGAATGGGTTGAGTTTGGGGGATGAATTTTGTTACTTATAAATATGTACTTAAATTATATATTTCACAAAGTATGTTGCCTAGCAATTAATATTTTCCATTACAAAATTCAGGCAAATAGAGCAATTTTATTTATTACATGAATGCCATAATACAGATCTGAAATAAAAAACTCTCAGGACCTCTTGATCTACCTAAATAAATGAGATTGTTCACTACAGCCTGAACCAATTTATGTCCCCAGTCTTCTAAATAAGTTGAATGGAGGGGTAATTGATTCTGTTGTCTTCTTTAAAAATTATACAGTTTTAGCAACTTAATCATACATGAAATGAAAAATAAATAGGCACATTACTACCTATTGCCTCTTTTAATGCCATTTCCCATTAAATGCATTTTTAAATGGAGACACCTATATTTCTATTACTCAATGTATCTTTCCTATTCAAAATTAACTGAATGATATAATAAGCTTTTCGGAATTGCTTTTATTGTTTTTTCCTTATGTTTGCTAAATGTTTTCTTATGTTTCCTCTTATTTATCTATGAAAGTGAAAGTCACACAGTCGTATCTGACTCTTTGCAAGACTATACAGTCCATGGAATTCTCCAGGCCAGAATACTAGATTGGGTAGCCTTTCCCTTCTCCAGGGGATCTTCCCAACCCAGGAATCAAACCCAGGTCCCCCGCATTGCAGGTAGATTCTTTACCAGCTGCACCACAAGGGAAGCCCCATTTATTTATGTACTTTTTTATGAACCAATTATGGTGTCTCATTCATATTTCAAGATTTTTCTATATAGAACTTTGGTAACATTATAGACATATATTTGTGTGTGTGTGTGTGTGTGTGTGTGTGTGTGTGTGTTAGTTGCTTAGTCGTGTCCAACTTTTCGTGACCTCAAAGAGCCCTCAAGCCTACTCTGTCTATGGAATTCTCTAGGCAAGAATACTGTACTGGGTTGCCATTCCCTTCTCCAGGGATCTTCTTGATCAAAGGATTGAACCCAGGTCTCCTGCATTACAGGCAAATTCCTTATAGTCTGAGCAATCAGGGACGTTTATACATATATGTGTGTGTGTGTATTAATAAATCTAATCAAGTCATGCAAACTTCCTTTATTGAATTTTACTTTATATAGTTCTTGTTCTCAAAGTTTGATCTCTGAACCATCTGCATCAGAACCAGCAATGGAGCTTATTTTATAATGGTGAATTCTAGCATCTCTCTGCAGATCAACTGAGTTAGAATCTTGTGTGAGCAGAGGAACAGAGGAACATGGTGGCGAATCTGCAGTTTAAAAAGTTTCATGAGTGATTCTTATGCAGATAAACCAGACACCAAGATACTCTGGTTTGCAATACAAAGTCTGAATGCTTTTCTGTAACCCACCAGGCTCTTCATAGCTTTGCTTCAATCTACATTTTTACCATCATTGCTTAATGAAATCTGGCAGGTTTGCTGATAAAATTAAATGAAACCATATATTCATGGTATTAATGAAAGATCTGGCACACAGACTTTCAATTAAGACTTCTTTCATCTACCTTTCTTTGAAACTTGGAAAACCCATTATTTTACCATATCATTTCTTTAGTTTCTTCACAAAGAGTAAAAAGAAATATTATTCAGTGATTGGTAGTATAATGTTCCTATTTTCTCTGAGGAACTAAATACACAAAGATAGCACAAAGTTTAGAGAGCAAAGGAAGAAGGACCCCTGAGGCCTGGGGGAAGCATGCCTCCTCCTGCATCTCAGTCAACAAATAGTGACAGGCTTCGCTGAACCCTGGCCTTCACACAAATTCTCCTTGTGGAAGAGACTTCTCAATTTATTACCAAAGAAAAACCCCTTCAAGGGCCTGAATGTGGGCTCCTGTCTAACACTGCTGCTGCTGCTGCTAACACTAGGAAATGAAATTTTCTGAGAGGACACGCATACTAATAAAGTAAAGGACTTTATTGGAAAGTGATGCTCAAGTAGAGAGCAGCAAGTTAAGAAGAACTGCTCTGCCTTGTGGCTGACAGTCTCAGGTTTTTTGGACATAGGATTGGTTTCTGGGTTGTCTCTATCCAATCATCTTACTCATGCCCATATTTGGTCCAGCTCAGGGCCCTTCCTGGTGACATATGCATCTCCCAGTCAAGATGGATCCCAGAGCAAGGATTTCTGGGAGGTTGGCAGGACCTATATTATGGGCTGGCACCTCCTCCCACTTTTTGGCTCCTTCCAAATTCTTCTGGTTGGTTTTGGCAGCAGTGTGTCAATTCTGTGTTCCTTACTAGCACCTCCTGTTGTGAGACAGCTTATGCAAGTGGTTATTTTTGTGCCTGGCCAGGGTGAATGGTTTCAGTCCATGGTTCTCTAATAAGTTCATAGTATCTGTGGGACTGCACTGTCCATGAAACATGGAGTTTGTTGTGGCAAACATAGTGGTTGGTTAAAATCCACTTCGGGTTCTACAAATTAGTCACATTAAGCTCTTTAGACAGCCCCAATTTTTGTTATTAGATTGAATCCCTCAACACTCTCAGTACACCTCAATAATGAACCATGAATTTAAAATTCAAGAGAATATTGTGGTTGAATTTTAGAGAGTAAGGTCCTACAGACCCAAGGAAACTGCGACCCATAGAGATGCAAGGATTAAATCTATACATTCTAAATTAAAAGCCTTTGTTTTTAACAACATACATTCCAATACTGATAACATGGAAGCACAAATTGCCAGCTATTGGGTGAAATGAAGAAATGAAAGCTTCCCTATTTTTGCCATTCCAGATCAGGCTTTAGAATGGTATCAGCATTTTTTTTCCAGGTTAATTACTTATAAATCATATATTGTTGATTTAAAAAAAGGTTTTTTTTAAACTTATCAAGACATCTCAGTATACATGTAATAACTTTCTCCTTTATAAAAAAACTCATTGACAAGGATAGAGATCTGATTTTATTTTCCTTTTCTCCTTTAAAATTAAGAATCCTTCTTCCCTGGAAACAGATTTAGTATTTGGAATCAGGACTTGCATTTGCCTTTCATTTTACTGAGAAGTGCTGCCTTCAAATTTCCATACCTCTCTAAATTGTCTGCTTTCTTTAAGGCCCAACAGAAGTGGAATCTTCAGGAAATGTTCTTGGGCTATTGTTGTCCATAATGTCTTTTTTTTTTTTTTTTAAGGTCACTGCTTTACTCATTTGACCTTTTAGTCACATCACTTTGTATGCCCTTTTTGTTTTACTAATATCTTGTCTTCAAATTCATAAACCCCTTAACTACAAGAACTGCTTCACATTGTTAGCATTTAACCCAAGGCTCTTGAATTCTAGATGCTTTATATAAGCACTTCTTCAAAATAAATAGCTCTAAGATGAAGTGTTCTGAAATCAATTATAAAATTAAAGATCATATGGATCCTCGGTGGCCTCAGTCTGCAATGGCTTGAAGTGGGGCTTGGGTTCTCAGCCAGAGATTGAGGCCAGGTCATGGCAGTGAGAGGAGGAAATCCTAGCCACCAAACAAGTGGTCAGTGACAAGGCTTTTTGGCTTTGCAGGGAAGAATTCCCACAGTGATGGACAAGTATTTATTAGGGGGAGAAAAGAGCACAGAACATGTGGACAGATACACAGACAGACTCAGATAGAGAGAGGTGCTGAGTCAAACCCTTGTGGCAGTTTGAATTAATTTTAAGGGCCATTTATTTTGGGATTTCTTTGGCCAGTCGTTTTGATTTATCTTGTTCATAGTCCATGTGTGTGAATGCCTCTCTTAGCCAAGATGGATTCTATCAAAGAGGCCTATGGGTAGAGCACCTTTAAACATCATTCCCCTTTGACCTCCAAGGAGCCTTTCTGTGCATATGTGGTTGAGCAGGTCTCCTGACTTTGAAAATAAGAAATATGTGGTCTGGGCAGGGCCCAGCCTTCTCGCTTAATTGTCCTGTTATTCTCATCTTGGAGTCTTGGTCCACAGGGAATGAATCTCCAATCGCTTCACCCTGGGAGGCGGGATGTCTACCTCCTGCCTCAATATCACCTGTTAAAAATAATATTAAAAAATTATTGAAATGTTCTGTGTTGTTCTGAGATGGACAGAACATCTAAACAACATGTCTACAGGACATCCTGGGATGTTTGAGAATCAAGGAGCTATAAAAGCCCTGTCTATCACTGAACAACATGTAAAGAAAAAAAAAAATCATGGATATTCTAGAGCTAGACTATATGTTCTCTTTGTGCAAGCTCATATTTGCATATATTTATATTTGGATTCAACTAAATAATAACATCTATACCAACAGAACTTGTCATACATATAATCTCAAATCAAAGGATTTAAATATGTCCTGTTTCTTTCACTATTTTTATAAAGTCAAGTCTCACTTGGTAGTTTGTAGTCTACATTTATTGCATTTATAGCCAGAAAATAAACTGCTTTAATATTATATTTGCATATAGTAAGGGTCACATATAAATATTTGGGGCATTATTCAAAGCATCTCTAAGTAGAGATAGCAAGTTCGAAAGAAAGAAAAGTGAAGTTGCTTAGTTGTGTTCAACTCTTTGTGACCCAATGGGCTGGAGCCTGCCAGGTTCCTCTGTCCATGGTTTTCCAGGCAATAATACTGGAGTGGTTTGCCATTTCCTTCTCCAGGGGGTCTTCCCAAGCCAGGGATCAAACCTGGGTCTCCAGCACTGCAGGCAGACTCTTTACCATGTGAGCCACCAGGGAAAGTTCAAAAGAATAGTTTATTTTTTCATTCTCATATCTCTATGTTTGTCTATTGCCCTTATTGATGCTATATTATAGAAATATCATGTCATTATATTCCTATGTTAGTATTTTTGTAAAAAAAGTAGAACAATGTTTCTAAAATATTATTAAAAAAATAAAATTTTACTCCATGTCCAAATCTAGAGTAGAATAGAAGTTTATTTTTTGTTGAGTTTTTAATTAAGACATATAGGAGGAAATAATTTATTAATAATGTATGTCAAAATGATAATGATAATCTATTAACTAAATAATTGACTTTACATGAAACTGAATCCATTATCGCCAAATATGCTTTCTTTAATGATTGGGTATTAGGAAGAAATACTGTCTTTATCCTTTACTGGAAGCACTGCTTTATTAAATTCTTAAAGTGGAAACTAAAACCACATTGTTTTTCATGTGGAGATTTTCAACATTATGCTCTGAAAATTCAGTCTCTAAAAATAAGCTGTAAGTAGGAAAACCTCGGTCTCCATCTTATTGTATTATGGATATTTGATGTATGTTTCTTTTGCATTATTACAAACTCTGCTAAATCAATTCTCTAATCTTTCTTTCTAAGATTAATTACTTCAGATAATTTGCAAATTTCATGATTTAATAAACATACAATTACACTTTTAAAAATAAACAACCCCTACTCAATTTGCCACACCAGAGCAAGTACTGTTGTTGTTAGTAGTATCTACAACAACAGAACTTGATTTCTGTGGTGCTAGAGATATGAGGAGAGATGAGAGAGGGTAGCTAGCTTTGCCTACTGAAAGACATGAATTTTTCTTTCAAAGAAAATTTCATGAAATCTATGTAGGGTAAATAATAAAATACATTTTTAACTTTTAAATTTTATTATTATGGTGAAGATTTGTAAAATTCAACTAAGCAACTCTGTGTAAACTGATGTTTGCACCAAATCTGCTTCTGATTTTTCCTATAGGATATACAGTCCAGCACAGTGCCTTTTTCAGAGAAGGAATTTTCTCAAGGAAGCATTTCCTGATTCCTTCAGATGCATCAGCATCCCTAAATATTTTTTCATAGCATCACATAACATTTTACTATTAAATAATATAGTCAAAATCTATTTCCTTTCATCAGAAAAGCCTGAAAATCTCCAACAACTAACACTGCTGCTGCTGCTGCTGCTAAGTCGCCTCAGTCATGTCCAACTCTGTGCGACCCCAGATATAGCAGGCCACCAGACTCCCCTATCCCTGGGATTCTCCAGGCAGGAACACTGGAGTGGGTTGCCATTTCCTTCTCCAATGCATGAAAGTGAAAAGTGAAAGTGAAGTCGCTCAGTCGTGTCCGACTCCTAGCGACCCCATGGACTGAAGCCTATCAGGCTCCTCCATCCATGGGATTTGCCAGGCAAGAGTACTAGAGTCAGTTGCCATTGCCTTCTCTGAGCAGCTAACAGTCTCTGACATATTAGCAATGCCCAGTATATATTGATTTTACTACTATAAATGTCCTCAAGCTGTATAAATATGGGCGGATGGGTGATTACTGATAACCATTTGGTAAGTTTTCATGTTACCTTTGGGCTTCTGAGGTGGTGCTAGTGGTAAAGAACCCACCTGCCAGTACAGGAGATATAAGAGACATGGATTCGATCCAATCCTTTGGTTGGGAGGATCTCCTAGAGGAGGACATGGCAACATACTCCAGTATTCTTGCCTAGAGAATCCCGAGGACACCAAGAATCCCTAGGGTCACAAAATGTCGAAAAGGACTAAAGTGACTTAGCACATACACACACATTAATTTTAAACTAACTTTGTTCTAAGAACCTCGTTCAAAGAAATCAAAGTTGGAGTGATAATAATTCCAGTTGTTATGTGTACAACCTGATCCTCCGTGTTTATTACCTGTACTCTTCTAGCTGCTTTGATACTTACCTAATCAATGCTATTTATTGTAAGAAAGATGAGAAAATAATTTACTAAGGACGTCTTAGATTTTCTTTTTTCATTTCATAAATCTCTGCATCCGTTTATCTAGGTTCAGGAAAGCCTGAGAATTGGCAAGTATCAAAAGTTATAATCCCTGCTAGAACTACTTGTGGTCTTGATTTTTAAGTGTGCCTGATGGGTGTGATCAGTCCTTGATGATTTCTTAGAATCACATATTCAAGTTTGATAAATGTTGGCTTAGTGGCCACCGGTATTCCTGATTTGTTAATTTGTTGAATATCTCCAAGTTTAGAGGGATTGGAAAGAAATTTAAAAAAATGTAATTTAATGTTTGGCCTCAAATCTCAGAATTTCCACCCAGGTGGCCTTGGGGAAGTTATTTAATTGAGCAGTGTCTCTGTTTTCTCATCTGTAAAAGAGAATAAGGCTATTGTGAGAATTAAATTAATTCATGTAAATATTTAGAATAATGCTTGACACATAGCAATAACTCATGAATGTTACCTGCTATTAGTATTATTAATATTGTGCTGAAGTTAGTTGTTAGTGAATATAATAAAGAAAATTAAACTCTAATTTGTCAGTCAGCACATATAGTTCTCTTCAAATTTCTACCAAGCATCAGTTCAGTTCAGTCGCTCAGTCATGTCTGACTCTTTGCGACCCCATATAAAATAAAAGTTGGTATCTTAAAGTGTCTTTTCTTCAATGACTTAAGACATATCAACATACAGTGGTCCTCTCTAAGAGCAACACGACTAACATAAAATACAACTAGATTATAGAGTCAAAACATGACCAAATGCACTGAAAAGTAATCATTAAAAATGCCAGCATCTTGGTTGTTTCCAATATAACCTGTAAATGTGTTTTCTCTACTACAGTTTAATAAGAAATAGTTGATAACAATCACTGAAAGAGTATAGATAACTTACCATTGTCAGAAATCATATCAAATACTTTTGTGGTCTGCGAATAGGAAGCAAGCATTCTATTTTAGCAATAGATTTATTTCTTTGCCTAAGTCTTTCTTCAACCACAGACAACAGTTCAGACAGTTAAATATTTAACATCTCCTTGAAGCTACTCTCATCCAATGACTGATGAGAGCTGAGGGATCAATTCTCAGCTCCTTTACTTTTTTTAAAAACTATTATTTATTTTTTTTTTATTTTATATTTTTGGCGTGCCACGTGTACGCAGGATCTTTAGTTTCCCCAACCAGTGATAAAACCAGTGCCCCCTGCATTAGGAGTGCAGAGTTTTAGCCACTAGGTCCCCAGGAAAGTACTTCCCTTAGTCTTAATTCTTAAGAGAAATGGTGAGGAATCTATTTTAGATTCTCAGGTTTGCTCCAACAAAGTTAAGCTCTGGTCAACCAAAATGGTAGGTGACTCGACCAAATGGCTTCTGTTGACCATCTTCTCCTTCTTGTATCCCCCCATTCAGTTATCTTCACCTCTCACTGAACTACTTGCACTCAAATCTGTGTCAAGCCTTCTGGGAGAAGGCAAAGTAAAGTTCATATTAACTTGCATGCTCAGAATTTAGACTGAGAACACAGAGGAGATAGGCTTCCATCAGGAACAGAGGTTAGAAAAGAGGGTAGAATCAGGGAGTTTGTATTTCAAGCCAAGTAGTTTCTTGCCAGAAGAGGTGACCTTCTTGGTTCTTTAATATTCTGGCATTTATATGTGGGTAGTGTGTGTTTGTAAATACACACTCACACACACACATACACACACACACATCAATTTAAGAGACAAAATAAGGACCAATATCAGTAATCATCAAATTAAAATGTTGTGGATACAGGCTACATTTATTGTTCCTTTCTTTAGTCCATATTCCATCAGTTTGCCATCATATCCAAGGGATCCAGAGAGCTCTTGAATTGTCTGTCAGTTGTAGCAACCCTGCAGTGAAGACATGTATTAGTTCCAAACCTCATATTCCTGAATTCTTGCTGAGCCCTTGGCAGCTGTAAGAGACATGCTAGTGACTGAAAAAGTATTTTCTCAGGGTGCTGGAGAGAAACGAACTCTTTTCCTGTAGTATCCAGAGCCATGAGTGTTCCACTTGCAATGATGCTGGGTTCCCAAGTCTACCACTGTTTGCTAGCTTAGGTCTTTAGACTCACAAGCATGACCTCTGCACTAGGTCCACAGGCCGGAAATGATCAGCCACCACAAGTTCCTAACTAACAAAAGCCACACAGTTTAGGAATCATATATCCCATATATTTTCTTTGATTAAAATTGTCCTCCTTAAGATAGATTTTCCTCTCTGTAACTTTGGGAATTCATTGATTTTTTAAAACCTTTGCTATCGGTCAACTTCATTTGAGACTACCTTAGCCCCTCAGAGCTAGCCTAATATCTCTGAAATCTTAAGGGAAAGGTAGAATCTTGAATCATTTCTTTCCTGGAAGCTTAGAGATTTTATAACAATATTCCCATCCCTTTCTCCCCCATACTATTGAGCTTCACAGATGTATGTGCAGAACAATGGAAACAAAGTCTTCAGCAAGGCCTCCCAAACATCTCAACAAAACTCCACAGAAAGGAGCCCTCAAGATAATTTAGGAGGTTGAGATTAACATATACACACTATTATACAAACTAGAAATCAACCAGGATCTATTAAACAACACAGGGAACTCTATTCAATCTTCTGTATTCACCTATATGGGAAAGAACCTGCAAAAGAATGAATAAGTGTATATATAAAACTGAACCACTTTGGTATACACCTGAAACTAACATAATATTGTATATCAACTATATCCCAATATAAAACAAAATTAAATTTAGAAAAAAGAAAGGAACTCTCAAGTCATCTGTTGGCAAGATGGGAAGTCTCTTCCATGGTGATTAAGTATCTAGTTATACAAGCAACCTTTATAGGGCAAACCTTTAGGTCTGAGGGGGCAGTTGTAGCATCTAAGTTTTGCTCACTGGTTTCTGTGATGTGTGGGTTTGATCTAAAGTGATACTTTTGGGGGGGATATATAAGTCCTTGATTTTTCTAAGAAAGTTTTATTTTAAAGTAATTTTTTCCATAAATAGACTTACCAGATTATAGGTTTTTAGTTGCGTGTTGGATAATATCAATTTCCCCAAAGCTAAAGAGGAGCAGTAGAAAGGAAGTGGCACAGACAAGCCTGTATTTTGGGAATCACATGAGAAATACATTTTGAATAAGTGTGTATTTCTGGCTATAATGTAGAGAATGCTTTTAGATAGTTAGATCAACTAGGGAGTTTGTGGAGCATTCAAGATGAGAGATGATGAGAGTTTTAATACTGAACTTTAGTAATATTATAGGTATAGAGATTTTGTGTATTAATTTTGTATAGTACTGTCAGGTTGATTTATGTATCTTCCTCTGTTCTTTTCTTATCACAATACAAATTTGGAATACTGGACTAATGTCTATTTAAAACAGACAAGTTATAGCTCAGTTCAGTCAAGCAGACAGATGTCTTATAAGACAGACAGTCCCAAGACAAGGGATCAGGCCAACCCCAAATGAGTCATCCCATTCCTTCTTGGTTTCCCTCTTTTTATGCTTTCCATCCCCTCCTTTTGGCTATGCCCTGTGCATAACCTACCATCAGTCAATGAAAGGGAATGCAAGAGGGCATACGCTCAAGGCAGATAGACATTGCGAGTTATATAACAGCAGGCTCTTTGTTTATGTCTTCCCATAATTCAGTCTGTTATAGTCAGATACATACATATATATATATATATATATATATANAGAGGATGAGATGGCTGGATGGCATCACCGACTCGATGGATGTGAGTTTGAGTGAACTCTGGGAGATGGTAATGGACAAGGAGGGCTGGTGTGCTGCGATTCATGGGGTCGCAAAGAGTCAGACACGACTTAGTGACTGAACTGAACTGAACACAACAAAGCTTCAAAATGGGTCCCTAAAATATATGTGAGCTGCTATCTGTTTCTCTTTGGTATTTTCTGCCTTCTTCCCTCCTTTTCACTTCCTTTCTTCCTACCTTTTTAACCCTCCCTTCTTCCCTCCCTGCTTCAATAGCACTCCTAAAAACCACTCTCAGTGAGGAGGGCTGACATCGTTTATCGGATTTGGGGTCTGATTTATGTAAAGAATCAGTTGTGTCCACCCACTTCCCACTTACAATCTGTCACTATTCTAGTCATCAGAAATAGAGTTTCCCTCATTCCCTATATGGAATGGAGTCTCTCCTTTTCTCAGCATAAATTCCCTGTCCTAACAACACAGTCAAAATCCCACTAGGAAGTAGACAATCTCCCTCCCACCCCATGTAGGAACAATTGTTATAATATACTGAAAGTTAGTATAAAACATTAAACTTTCTTTAAAAAAATCTTGGAAGGGACATTAAACAATAAGTTAGTGAAAGGAAATGGCTTAATTGCAGTATGCCGGGAAGTCAAATCCCTCTTAGAAACAAAAGTAGCTGCTGAGGGTCAGAACTTCAGTGAAGGCAAAGCTGAGGACTGGCTGAGAAACAGGAGGTTGATCTTAAAATCTCTTCAACCCCTGAATCACTAGCCAGCAAGGCAGCCTTGCCGGCAAGTGATGAATCCAATTTTACAAAGACTATGATCATAACACATGCAAAATGACCTTCCTGAAAGTCAGAGCTGTGATTTATGTCCAAGTTTTCAGATCACAAACATGTCTATCACATCTCAGGCACACCTGCCACCTTTTGAGAATCTGCTCCACCAGAAAAGATCTATTTCCTGGCTCCCCGTGCAAACACACTGTGTCTAGACCTCTGCTCTAGCTGCAGATGCTGGAATGTTCTCTACCCCCACTTTGTGCCATGTGCCTAAATTCCACACATTCTTCATGGAGGAGGGCAAGTCTCATCCCTGCCACATGTCTCTCCATATGACTTCTGCCTCCTGCACTCTTCCCTCACTGTGGTGCTGACTTGGAAAGGAAGCACACTTTGGTTCATGCCTGTAAGTGGCTGGGGGGCAGCTGCTGCTGGGTTCCTGCAAAGTGGGTGCAGTGAATGCAGGGCAGCAGTGGTGTGGCACACATCCCAGGGGATTTTAGTTGCAGAGCAACACATGAGGAAAAAAAGAGAACACCGAAAATGAGGGAACCCAAAATCTGTCAACCAAGATAGGCCATCAGGTAGGAATGCTTAGGCAACTGTTCAGGGGCAACTATTCCAAGACATTATCTTCCCTTAAGAATTCACTTCCAATAAATCGCTCTTCATATAAAATGACAATACTTAGCATTGTATCTTTATCCCACATCAATGCATTGGCTAATGTCAACAAAGGGTTTCTCAGGTGGCACAGTGGTAAAGAATCTCTGCTAGTGCAGGAGACCCAAGAGACTCAAGTTCGATTCCTGGGTCGGAAGATCCTCTAAAGGAGGAAATGACAACCCACTCTGGTATTCTTGCCTGGAAAATTCCATGGACAGAGGAGCCTGGCGGGCTACAGTCCATGAGGTAACAGAAGAGTCAGGCACAACTGAGATGCAACTGAATACTGAGCACAATGTCAATAAAACATCTCTAAATGATTATTCTCAGTATTCAGTACTTTCCCAATAGTAGGTGGATTTTGAGGATTTAACTGTATTAGGATCTGAAACTTCCTTTCAGATGCTTTTTTTGTTTTTACTGTACTCTGAATTTTCTACTTTTATGTGCATATTTTAATCAATATTTCAATTTGATTAAATATTCATTTAATTTGATTAAAAGTATTATGCTAACAATACGTACATAATGTTTGGAAGACTGCATCATTTTTCTGATCTTCTCTCAGAGGAAAATGAGAGTCTTTCTTGAACTTTTAATGTATCCCCAATACACATACACTATATGGGTTATTTATTTCCTTTCTCACTGAATAAAAGAGAAAAAATTTCCCAATTTTCTAAAAATTGTGAAACCAAATATGTCCAAAATTTACACAGCTAAGAGATCCTGTTCTGTGTTTACTCATCCAAACTACCCCCACCATTTTTCTATCGTGGTATGAAACACATTTGTTTTGAGAGATTTCTGACATTTTTGTTATTTGTATTGTTCTTCTTCCATATCTGTGTCTAGTTTAATAGGCAGGGAATCTCAACTCCCTAGGAAGCATATTATCTGAGACTTACAATCTGTATATGCCACAATGTTTAATTTTTTCTAAGTTTCCCCTCATCCTCTTTGTCAATACCTATTTTTAAAAGTCATTATTGCCTTCCAGCTGTCCAAATTTTCTTCTCATTTTTCTCTTAAAAAGTGACTTAAAGCAGGAGGTCAATATCTCAGCCATCATTAATTTCATGCCCTCCTCTTCTCATTTATGCACTGGTCTTTTCTTCTCTTGAGGATTCCTTTTTTCCCCCTTGATACATTTATAAAAGGCCTCCTTACTCCACCTAACCTCTTTTACTAGCAGTATCTCATTTCGCACCTTTGTGCTCCTTATCTTTTCTTTGCTAACTTTAAGTTGCTCTGTCTATTTTTATATAGTTCCTGTCTTCTCCACTCCCAGGGCAATTGTCCTGTTATACATGGATTTGAGCAGTCACTGGGGATGACAGACTGCATTTTTACTCGAATTCTAGAGGCAGAGGGGCACTATAGCCCCCACAATGCCCAATTCTCTTGCTGCCACAGAGTAACCAAGGCTTTTGCACTTTTATGATATTGTCTTGGGGTACTTCACACCTATCTCCAATTATGAATTGTAATACTTACTCCCATTGTATCATACATATCAGATTGCCTCCTAGTGTATTTTTTTAACTAGGAACAGTACCTTGTAGGGTTGTTACCAATGATCACATTTCTAAATAGGCAGTGGAGAGAATGAAAATGATTTCCTCTATTAGCACATTTCCTCTATTAGGTCATTTGCATACCTTTGAGTGATTTACACGCTGGCAGATCCTAGACGGACAGGGAAGCCTGGCGTGCTGCAGTCCACAGGGTCACAGAGAGTCGGACACCACTGAGTGACTGAACTGAACTGAGACCACAGAACTGTGTTTCAGCGGCTTCCTCACATTTCTGCCTTCCTGACAAGGTGTAGCTTATTTTCCTCACTATAAAACTGTCCTTTATTTTTCTCTCTCACACTCCATCCTCTCCCACTGGAGAGTAACACCCACTAACACCAGCATGACACTGCAAGGTAGTCTCTGCCTTCTGAGCTAATGTTCTCTTTGGCATAATTCATCATCCCCTCTGATTTTTCAAGGATGGTGACAATGGTGACTCCCCTAATATCTGAATGAAGTCCTTCATAAATATTTTGCTGCGTGATTGATATCTTCTCTAGTTATTTTTCTCACACCTCTTCCCCTCAGTATGTAACAGATGGGATTCCATCATCAAAAGCAGATGTTGTAGAAAAAGTACCAGGAGCCCAGAAGCCCTTGTTCCAGCCTCAGCCCCACTTTTAACTACCTCTGCTATCTCCATCAGTCACTTTACCTCCCTGGGCCTCCATTTCCATGTCCATAAATTGAAGATGAAGATGCCTTCTTCAGAGGCAAACTAAGGTGATCAGAACAGATATATTTAGAAAAATGCTTCCTAATATAAAGTTGTTTGATACATGGAATTTCAATAACTCTTAGCTAAATCATGTAGGCTTTTCAAAGATAGATGAAATATAAATTATTTGTTTCACCCATCCCCCTCATTAGCTTTTCATACTAATAAACAGATAAACACACTTCCAGGCAAGTTGGTTATATTTTGAGAGATTCTAGATGAGGGATTGACAGACACTGAACAAAAGGATCCTCTTAGCCACTCCCACCTCTATCCTCCTCCAAGCCTCCACCTTTATTTAAATAACTATGAGGCACCTGTGGGGAGAAGCAGGACTCTCCTTTGACTTTTTTTGACTGAGTCTCATTCAGTGAAGTAAGGTGTCAGGGCTGCCTGTGGATCTGGAAAGCATTTTGGAAGTAAGAAGCAGACAAATGTAAATCTTTTAAACCCCTGTGATAAGCAAACTCTCCTCAGTTCAACATATAAATATAAACACTAAATCAAATCAGATGCTTATACATTTTTTAATCCCATCATAAAACATTTTGTTTTGACAGCTTGGTAATATAAAGTAAAAACACCAACAGCCAAAAGAATCAGCATCATTGCCTGCTTACTACCTGAAAGTCTTTCCTGTATATAAATAGGAGAAAAAAAAAAGTATGTTTATGTAAAGGGAAACACTGATTTACTAGAACTGATTGCTTCATAGTCTAATTACTTTTCAACTGGCTGTTCCAAATTAAGATGTCATTGATGGCTTTTGGTGATATATTTCATTTTAAGCAAATTTATTCTATAATAGAGTACATCATAATGGAAAGCAGAGTTCCTACTCTTCCCTCCTCTTTGTAGCCTGATATCTTGACAAGTAAATTAAATTTAGCAGTTAAAATGCTTCCATTAGTAATTTTATTAAGTTAATTAAAGAATCTCTCTTTCTGAATTTTAACTACCTTCCTTTCAGAACAATGTTGATTTCTTTTTTCTAATTTCATGTATCTAAGGACTGTGATATATTCTAGGACCAATCAACAACTCTGTCAGTACTACATTTCTGTGGGCAAGATGCTACCAAGCAAATCAAGTAAAAAGAAAAAAAAAAAAAAACCTCCAAAGTCTGAAAGAGATGATTTGTTTCATATGACAGAAGAGATTTTAATATCTTGAAGAGAAGGTAGAAGTGAAGGAGGGGGAGAGGAAAAGAAAGACAAAAATACACTTTTTAGGTTATCTATGTTCTTAGGGCAAAAACATAACTGCTAACTACTGTCACCATATATTCAGGTTAAATCATAAATAGCTGGAGTAGAATTTAGTTCATAAATGAAAATAGAAAAGCTCAGACTCTTTTTTTCTTACTTAGTAATGTAGAAGTATTACTAAGCAAGACACTGAAGGCAGTGAGGCACACATTAAACAAAATTTTGGACCCTCTTCAGGGAGTGTTATTTTAAAAGAACTCAAATATTTCTAAGAGATTTAGGGCAGAAGAGTTGTCTCACTGACCACTACCTGCTTCTTGTGGCTGGTGTTCTTAAACTCTGGAATTATAGAAATTATTCTTAGAACTGGAAGGGAACATTGAGAAAATGTTATCTTATTATCCTATGTTGAAGATAAGGAAACTAAGGGTCAGAAATGAGTAATATAACCACTACCGATAATAATAATGTGCTTAGTCGCTCAGTCATGTCTGACTGTGACCTTGTGGTGTGGACTGTAGCCTGCTGGGCTCCTCCGTCCACGGGGATTCTCCAGGCAAGGATGCTGGAGTCGATTGTCATGTCCTTCTTCAGGGGATCTTCCCAACTCAGGGATCAAACCCAGGTCTCCCGCATTGCAGGTGGATTCTTCACCAGCTGAGCTATCAGGGAAACCCATAATAATAATAGCAACTCTAACAATGGTGGCTAATACTTACTAAATTCAACACTGTGAAGCATCACATATAAAATTCCATTAAAGTTCCCTATGAGGGGAACTCTTTGAATGCTCCAACATCGTGGATATGAAAAAAAATGCCTAGCAAAGATTAAGTAACTTGTGCAAAATCTATGACTCCCATGTCGTCAACTGGTACACATACTTTCCTTGGATGAATGGCCAGTCAGTGCTATTCCGAGAGGCATGCCGGGTGGTGCTAGTGGCAGAGAATCTGCCTGCCAGTGTAAGAGTTGTGGGTTCGATCCCTGGGTCGGGAGCATCCCCTGGAGAAGGAAATGGCAACCTACTCTGGTATTCTTGCCTGGAGAATCCATGGACAAAGGAGCCTGGCGGGCTACAGTCCATGGGGTTGGAAAGTCAAACATGACTGAGCGACTGAGCATGCAGACCTAGGGTTAAAGCTCAAGATATCTGCCTCCCAGCTCTGCTCTTTACAAACTAGGCCACAGCAACAGGACTGGAAATCTGGTGCTTGGGCTGACACATGCACACTGAGCAGGCATGATGATTTTTTTTAAAAGGAATCCCACTGCCAAGGTGCTGGTAGAATATTTGTGTGATAAGATGAAACCTTATCAATGGTTACATCCATGTATTCAGACCCATAATGACATTTCATCTAAAATTTGGGATCTCACCTTTTACTCATTTTTTGAGGAAATGGAATTTCAAGAATACTGTTCATGGCGCTTACTACTAACACCTCCCACTTCTCTTATTTTCTAACACCTTCCNGTTCTTGCCTGGAGAATCCCAGGGATGGGGGAGCCTGATGGGCTGCTGTCTATGGGGTCGCACAGAGTTGTACACGACTGAAGTGACTTAGCAGTAGCAGTCATTCATATATGTTTTCCTTCCCTCCTTTTTCATGCCAGGAAAAGCTAAAATGCAAATATGTACCCCAGATGATTTTTATATTAATATATTCTGGAAATTCCAACTCTTCTTTCCTCCTCCCTTCCTCCATCCCTTTACCCCTCTTCCTTCCTTCTTTGCCTCCCTCCCTCCTTCCCTCTTCCTTCTTTCTTTGCCTTCCTTCTATTCCTCCTTCCCTCTTCCTTCCCCCCTTTCCTTCCTTCCTTTCTTTCCCTCTTTCTTTCTCAACATCAAGATAAACAGGAATTGAGAGCTTTGGTGCCCCGTGCCCCTGATTTGAGTCCTTGTCATCCCAGACACAGGTTTTCAACACCTCCCACTTCTGATTTGATTCCAGGATTTCTGAAGCATAAGAAACTGTCAGATATCCCTGGGAGTGTTTTTGTGGAGGATGTTTCATTTATGAAGCATACCCCTCCCCACCCAAATTATGTCCTTAGAAAGAATCCAGCATTCTGCAATATATCCATAATTAATAGCTAGACAGACAGATCCAAAGAAAAGGGACACGGAATCATCCAGTGTTTTTCTAATTAGCGATGGTCCTTCGTGCCTTGACCCTTAGCTGAGGAAGAACACTACCTTTAGCCTGGACACATCTTTTCTATTTACTGACCACAGAGAAAACATGTTTTCATTAGAAATTTACCTCTTACCTCTTTGATATCCCTGCCAGTCACACTGCATTTATTCTTCGATGAGGATTTTCTTGTTTGTTTGTTTTTCTTATGTGGAGTTCAAGTCCAGTAGTAAAATCTGTTTCATATTTGTAACCAGTTTTCAGTTCTGGAAGGAGCCCAAATTGATAGGTCCCTGGGAGCGAAAAAGAAGAAAAAAAACAGAATTTAATTATGCAACCTGAGCATATAGACGATGAGAGAAGATAACTCAAAGGGGAAAGACCTGCAAAAAACAGTGTTATATCCTCTCCACCAACTTCAGTCATTCTGGCCAGGCTTTCAACCTGCACAGTGATCAATTCAATGTATAGAACCACAAAAGAGCCATTGGGATTGTGAAATTATGTGGCAAAATTCCCATTACTCATCACTTGAAAAGAAGACTGGGTGATTTTAAAATAAAATAGAAGAGAAAGATGTTGAACAAGTTTGATGTAGTCAGTGTAGCCAGCCACAGTTGTGAAAGATTCGATAAGCTTCTTCTTACTTGTCCTTCACCCTGGAGGCTTCTGAAGAGGTCTGAATATCTGGCTTATAGAGAGTGATGCTACTTGAAATGAAAAGCGAGGAGATTGCAAATCATTCTTCTGCACAGGCTTGGAATAAGCTATGGCACGGCTGATGGACAGATTCAGGTATTTAAGTGATGTGATTTCCAAGCAACAATTTCTAAACCCTACATTGTCATTGACCTCCATCACAGGAGTGGACACGTTTATGAAGACACACACAGCAGAGTGAAATTCACTGGGAAAGATACTGAAGTCATTTTCCAACACCACAGCAGCATTACTACAACATGAAGTCATGTACCCCAATCACCAATAGAGTTCACCTGTGCACCCTTCTTTGCTTCCTGGATTGAGTTCATTCTAGCAGAGGAACTTTCTGTTTCAGAAATCCAGCTATGAGTTTGGTTGGAAGAAACCAAATAAGGTGAGTAATCTAATATATGTGCTCAGTAAGGTTAAGTAATCCAAGAAAGGAGTTGAAGAAAGGTCCTTGAATAAAGGACTTGAAGAAAATACTATATTTTTGTTTTTCCATTTCTTACTCTCCCTTTTTCTTAAAGACAAAGATATCAGGAAGGTAAAAACTACCCGTACCCCTGTTATATGATTGGCCAGAAAGCAAAAGCAAAACACCCAATTAGCAGCCTTTTAAATCAAACACAATTACATATACATTGAAATATATGGTCTACAATTGCAAGTTCAGTTAAAGAGTAAGAAGTCATTGAAAGCTTCCATTGCAGACTACAGGCTGCATAGGTTGGCTCAGATTTCCTACTTCTCCATGAAGATCCAAGATAGTAACTTTGTCAAAAATTAAAAGCAGACATTTTTGTTGTCTAGTAGGCACTCCTACAAACTTTATTGTAAATTAAATACAAACTTCTCCATGAAGATCCAAGATAGTAACCGTCAAAAATTAAAAGCAGACATTTTTGTTGTCTAGTAGGCACTCCTAAAAACTTTATTGTAAATTAAATACAATATTCACATTAAATCTTTTCCTGAACCTCGTCAGAGAGAAAAACAAAATACTATATTAAAAACACAAACACTATTTTTCATGATAACTAGTGCAAGGGCTGTCTCTGGTCCAGCCTCACTTTGTCTCTAAATTCCATCAGAATCATTTCTGGGGACTTCAACTGTTTCCAAGTTCATCTGTTCCCAACTTATATTCTGTGGTGTATTCCATACATATACGCAGTTTTACTTAGGCTAGTTTTGGCTGCTGCTACTGCTGCTGCTAAGTCGCTTCAGTCGTGTCCGACTCTGTGTGACCCCATAGACGGTAGCCCACCAGGCTCCCCCATCCCTGGGATTCTCCAGGCAAGAACACTGGAGTAGGTT
Source organism: Neotragus pygmaeus (assembly GCA_006410875.1). Classification (NCBI taxonomy): domain Eukaryota; kingdom Metazoa; phylum Chordata; class Mammalia; order Artiodactyla; family Bovidae; genus Neotragus; species Neotragus pygmaeus. Next base: position 1,230 of record SJYV01042289.1, on the reverse strand, counting down.
GCCATTTCCTTCTCCAATGCATAAAAGTGAGACGTGAAAGTGAAATCGCTCAGTCGTGTCTGACTCTTAGCAACCCCATGGACTGCAGCCCACCAGGTTCCCCCATCCATGGGATTTTCCAGGCAAGAGTACTGGAGTGGGGTGCCATTGCCTTCTCCATAGTTTTGGCTATTTCCATTTAAATATTGGTGAGAAAATAGTGCTGATAACAGCCATTATTTAGCATGACTATCCACAAGTACAGCTATCCAAATTTCTAGCAACATGGTGGTGAAATTTTTCACATTCCACTTAATTATATAATGATTTATACATTATAAATCATACACACATACATTCATTAGACTATAAGATACTCCAAGGCAAAAATAAGCTTACACATCTTTAAATCATTGCAGCACCTGACATAATACTGGCTACATTGGTCTTAAATGGTGAAGTAACAGAATGAATGAATGAAACAGGGAATTAATATTTAAATATGAACAATGGTTAGTATTTGTGTTGTAATCGCAGTATACTGAGAACTGTCTGGAGGAGTTTTCAGAGAGTGACAGAGAAGCTTGGCTGACTATTCTTGGAGAAAACATTGACTGTTTGTTGGATGGAGACAGTTCACCAAGAAAGCAGATTTTGACCCTTCAAGAACTTCAACGTGATGATGAATTTATGACAGTTCTAAAAGCCAACATACGGTTGGTGGCCAGATTGTGGTTCTGGACTGAGAGACTTCCATTTGGAAGGCAGACAAGCACTTGAATTATGGGTCTAATGAAAGTGTCAATAGCAATCCTGTTACTGAAGGAGCTGTAAAACCTTGCTTAATGAACTAGGAAGGGACACAAAAACACAATGGTCTAAAATGTACTGTATGAGAAAATGATAATTAGCCCAGATTTCATGTACAAGATAAAATGCATTGGGATGATATTACCACTGAGCAATATTATTGCCCTTCAGGGAACTGTTTTGTTAACAGGGTTTGGCTCAGTCTTTCCGATACTCCTTGTGTGAGTGGAGATGTACTACACCATTGTGAGTTGTGAGTTGGGGAAATAATGTCAGATGGCAAAATTCCTATCATAGATACTAACAAATGTTAATGATAGAAAAAAAAAAAGTGTTCTGATCTCAACAAAGGTTCATTCTTTTTTTTTTTTCCACATGTAATTCTCATCTTTTTATTTAAGATTGTATCATAGATGTTGCATACCCTATTGTATCCTTTTC
>SJYV01042287.1:0-14030 GCA_006410875.1 Neotragus pygmaeus | reverse complement strand
CTCTCTTGCGGTAGCTTTGCTATGAGTCTTAGAAAATTCTTCAACATCTGCTTCACAAGATGAAGCAAGAGGAATAACACCTTGCTTCACAGATGAATAACTTAGACCTGAGAGCTTCAGGTTTTTATGTATTCTATATCTGATCAAGCTGGGTCTTCGTTGCTGTGTAAGGCTTTCGCTAGCTACAGTAAGCAGGGGCTGCTCTGTTGAAATGCACCGGCTTCGCACTGTGGTGGCTTCTTTTGCAGGGGATCGTGGGCTTCCGGGCGCTCCAGCTTGGCAGTTGCAGGTCCTGGGCCCTGGAGCACAGGCTCAGTAGTTGTGATGCAGGGGCTTCAGTTGCTCCTTGGCACATGGACTCTTCCCCGATCAGGGATCAAACCCGCCGTGTCTCCTTCATTGCCAGGCAGATTTTTTTCCCCACTGAACCGTTAGGGAAGTTGCAAGAACCTCAGGTTTTATGCACCTATCATGTGAACTGAATGCTAACAGACTTCCTAGGCTAGAAACTGGTCTAAGCACTTTTCAACTATTAACTCATTTCATCCTCACTACGACCTCATAGGGGAGGCTCCTGTTTTCTAGAAGAGCGAACGGAAGCTTGGGGATGTTTTGTAGCCTCCTGACCCTGTGACTCGTGGTCATAGGTGAGCACTCAGTGGGTGCAGGATTGGTTCCCTTGGAGTCTGGCTGCAGAGCTGGCCTGAGATGCTATGTGATGATGTCGCATGAGGTGTTCCCATCTGTCCCTGCTCTGGTTTGTGAAACTTTATGGCCCCTGTGGGCATTTGTTTAGAACTGTGCTCCTCACTCAGAATGTTGTCCATCACCTAGAGTGTTCCCTTAAGAAGATCCATTTGAGAAATCCCTTTAGTCCCTGAAATAATTGTGCTTCATTGGGGCATTAAAAGTAAGTCTAAACAAAACATATGGACACTGGGATGGGATCCCATTTCCCTCTTGATTATTGGTTACTGGAAGCCGATTTGTGGCTATACTGTGCAAGTGTTTAGACCTTCATCACCTGTTTTGTGTGCAAACTTCACTGTGAGCTCAAGATTTCATCACTACTGATAATTTTCTTGTTTGTTTGTTTTTGCTCTTGGGGTAATTTCATATTACTGTTTTCTTTACATCTTAGGGATCTGTGGTTCTAAATCTCTCCCCACCCTTTTTTCTTAAACACAGTGGGATGTAGATGAAGACAAGCAGTATGTTGTTGAAACCGTCAAATATAATCACTGTTTCCATTCCAGTTGTACATTTGGGTGCTACTTAGAATAAACTGTCGAGATGTATTTTGTTTGACTTTATGATTATTCAGATCAAATTGCCAACATCTGTTGAATCATAGAAAGAGGCGCTAAAGAGCTTCTTGATGAGGGTGAAAGAGTAGACTGAAAAAGCTGGCTTAAAACTCAACATTAAAAAAACTAAGATCATGGCTTCTGGTAGTATTACTTCATGGCAAATAGATGGGGAAACAGTGGAAACAGTGACAGAGTTTATCTTTCTGGGCTCCAGAATCACTGTGGACAGTGACTACAGCCACAAAATTAAAAGACACTTACTCCTTGGAAGGAAAAACTATGACAAACCTAGACAGTGTATTAAAAAGCAGAGACATCACTTTGCTGACAAAGGTCTGTATAGTCTAAGTTATGGTTTTTCTAATAGTCATATACAGATGTGAGAGGTGGACCATAAAGAAGGCTGAGTGCCGAAGAATTGATGCTTTTGAATTGTGGTCCTGGAGAAGACTCTTGAGAGTCTCTTGGACTGCAAGGAGATCAAGCCAGTCAATCCCAAAGGAAATCAACTCTGAATATACATTGGAAGGACTGATGCTGAAGCTGAAGCTCCAGTACTTTGGCCACCTGATGGGAAGAGCCAGCTCATTAGAAAAGACCCTCGTGCTGGAAAAGACTGAGGGCAGGAGGAGAAGGGGTAGCAGAGGATGAGATGGTTGGATGGCATCACTGACTCAGTGAACATGAGTTTGAACAAACTCTGGGAGATGGTGAGGGACAGGGAAGCCTGGTGTGCTATAAGTCCATGGGGTTGCAAAGAACCAGGCATGACTGAGCGACTGAACAGCAACAGTGATCATTCAAAGCTTGAGAGATGTGTATGTTCATATAAAACTATTTATTTTTTAGTTCAGTCACTCAGGCGTGTCTGATTCTTTGTGACCCCATGAACCACAGCACGCCAGGCCTCCCTGTCCATCACCAACTCCTGGAGTCCACNGGCAAGAGTACTGGAGTGGGGTGCCATTGCCTTCTCCGTGAATGCTACAGATCTTACTTGAATTCTGTACCTAGCTTTTCTTACGGAAGCAAACGACATACCAAGGTTCTACAGAACCTGAGAAGGACAAGAAGCTTATCTGCAAGACATATGCTTGTTTCTCAGTTTCTACTGAGCCCTCACTGTGAACCCCCAGTACATTAACTTTTGCTGCTTGCTGTAAGAGGGGATCAGCAGCAACTCAGAGAGGACAGTAACACCACCAACAAAAAGGCGGAGAGGGAAGTAACTCACTGAAGAAGGAGTTCTGGGGGAAGAAAGGGGCAACGTTGTTAGAGCTTTATGGAGAAGTATGTAGGGAAACGAGAAATCATTATATGGTTTTGGATTTCTGGGCCAGAGAAGAAAGGGTTGTTGTTTTTTTTTTTAAAGAGAAAAGTTCATGCCCTTATCACTTTTCTCCTTTTCAAGAAAGATAAAGAGACTGCATATAGTGCAGGAATAGAGTAGACCTGACTTTGTTCAGCCAAGTTTTCTTCTCAAGAGAAGCAAAGATTGTCAGGTTTGAGTGAAGCAGAGAAAAGCCTAGAGGCCAGTTTCAGCTGCAGCCTGCTAGGGGAGCTGCTATTTTAAAAGAGAAGTATAAAATGTGAGAAGCACAGCACTTAATGTTTAACTCCATGAAATGAACATAATTGGAAGGTGAGTTAGTAGTAGCTAAAGGGTGAGAATGTTTATCCAGGAAGCACACCTTGATGGCCAGAATGGTCTTTTTTTTTTTTTTTTAATTAAAGGAAAGTTGAGTATCGAGAGGATGTAGAGATATAATCGATCTTACACACTTTGTGTGTGTAAAATACAATCCCTGGTGTTAGTTCTCATCTCAGGAGCGCTGGCTCGGTCTTTGTTACCTATCGGGTTTCAGGAAGGCTGACTCGAGATGCGGCGTTGCCATTTCCTGGGCCCTCGCTTATTCTTTTTTTTTTCCGGCGCTGTCAGCCAGATCCTTTGTTGTGCCTGCTCTGCATTCATTCTCCCTGCCCTCACACCTCCAGACAGTGGGATGGGGATTTTTCCCGGGCCTCGCAGGAAGAGCTCCGGACGGCCACCGTCTCAGGCATCAGATAAAGGACGGCTTTAACCAGCCAGCGGGTGTCGGGGCTGGGTCGGCGCCACGCCGGGAGCGGACACGCTTTTGTGTCGGCGTTTGTCTCCGCGGCCGTCCGACCCCGGGCGGGAGGCGCGGCCGCGACCCCCGAGGAGGCGGGGCCTCCGAGCCGGGCTCCGCCTGGTGTGGATTTCGCGGCGGCCGCCGCCGCCCTCGTTTGTTCCGTTCCGTCGCCCTGTCCTGAGCTAACAGTCGTGGCTGCCCGGGAGCCCTCCATGGCCTTCCTCTCACCCAACTCCGCATTTTGCTTTTCCGCCTCGCTTTCTCATTTTTCCTCGTTAACAGCATCCTGGCGGGGCGCTTGGCAAAACTCAGGCTAAAATCGGAGAAAAGAGAGAAAAAGAACAAATTCGGTGCACCTGCCTCCTTCCTCCAGAGTTTTGTGAAGGATCTTAACCATGTCTGAGTCGGGGGAGATTAGTGAATTTGGCTACATCATGGAATTATTAGCTAGAGGCAAGGTAAGTGCCGAGGCGCGCGGAGCTGCGGCTAGGTTCCGCCTCCAACCCCACCCGCCCCCGACTCCGGGCACTACCTGGCCTGTGGCTGCAGGAGTCCCGGGCCCTGGCAGCCCCCGGGAGGGCGGGACTGGAGTCCCAGGTCCCTGTTCTCAGCCAGGACGCCCAGCCGCTGCGGAATGCAAAGCAGACATCTGACCTCCCACCCTCTCCACCCCCATTAATAGCGCGGCATCTCTGAAATGGGCCAGAAAGGACTTGGCCAGCTGGGTGACGGCGGGGTCTCTGGGGACCGAGAGGGGCAAGGGCTCAGCCTGCGAAGATGGGGAGGAGGGCCAGGNATCTGACCTCCCACCCTCTCCACCCCCATTAATAGCGCGGCATCTCTGAAATGGGCCAGAAAGGACTTGGCCAGCTGGGTGACGGCGGGGTCTCTGGGGACCGAGAGGGGCAAGGGCTCAGCCTGCGAAGATGGGGAGGAGGGCCAGGCGTTGGCCAGGGGGCGCTCCTCGACGCGCCCAGGGCTCCCAAGCATGGTTGACATCGTGTGGTTGACCTGGTCTGTCCAGGCGCAGAGCGCGGAGGGAAGGCTGGACCAGACGGTGGATAGGCTATGAGGGTAGGATCGGGTTCACGCAGTCCGACCTTAAGGCGGATAAGTAGGGGCAGAACCCCGGTTCGCCCAGCCTTGGTATTTTCAGGTCCTCGGCCGTTGTCCCAGGCCCGGAACATTTCAGGCATCCTTCCTCTGGAGGGGAGGGGGAGATGCGAAGGCTCCGGGTTTCGGCCAGGCACCTGTTCCTTTCGGAGTCCTTTGGAAACCCAGGCTGGCGCTGTGGGTGGCGCCTGGTGACCGCGCCCTCGGCCAGGCGGAGTGGCGCCTCGCTGAAGCGGAAAGCCTTGGCGGGGTCTGCCTTCTGAGCTGCATCTGAGAAAGTGCCTGGAGAGGCTCTTTTGTGGTTTACAGGCGGGAAGAACTGGGAAATGTGAAAGTCCCGCGGTCCGCCGGGATTCGTCTGTGCCTAGAAAGCGAGAAACGGTCTTCTGCAGCTGGAGTTTCGAGAAAAGGTTATGGCACAGATGAGAAAAGGATGCCCTGCGCAAGGTCATCAAGAAAAGAAGGATGATCTGCAGCTGTGCTGTGAGCCCCTGGAACATGAGTCTCATATCTCACCAACCCCAGCAACGCGGGTGCTTCAGGCCAGACAGTCCTGCGGCTGGGGAGCAGGTTAACGTCCCCCACCCCACCCCCCGCGACCAAAGGGTCCCGGGCTAACTGTGGGCCTCCTGAATTACCTCTCTTGTTGTGCAAACAGGGAATACACGCACCCAAAACAGAATGCTTATTCACTTTTCTTTAGTAGAGTCAGTGTTTCAGGCCATCCCTGCCATTTACACCTCAGACCAGAAGCAGAAACGGAGGACACCGGTTCGACTTTCTTTCCTGTCCCGAGGCTCCATCCTACACTTCCAGGGGCCTCCAGCACACGCCTAGGGACATTCTGACCAGCATCTCCAAGCTCTTTGTCGCCCCAAAGGAGCACCTTCCTTCCCCCCGCCCCTCCCCCCGGTCTGGAGTGCCCACCACAACCCTCTCCACCCTCTGGAGAATTGACCCTGGGAGAGAAGTTCAGAAGGAAGTGCTGAGCGAGGAGGCTGGCTTCCAGGGGGCGAGCCCGGCCTGTCTAGCACACAGCAGGACCCTGGTTGCCCAGGAACCAAACGGGGGAGGAGGATGCCTTTTGTTGGTTACAAAATCAATGGCCCACCCTAGATGGGATCAGGAGCAGAATGACTGAGAGGTCAGTTTAGGCCCCTGGTGCTCAGGTATTCTTCAGAGTTAGCTGGAATTGTATTCCTTGGCTAATACTGTCCTTCAGTAAGCAGGCAACACTTGACATTAGGAGAGAATAGTTTTGAGGTAGGATCCAGGGATCTGCAAGTTGACATTCCAGGGGATTATGAAGCAGGCAGGTGAACTTCTCATGGACACTAAATGGGCAAGGAGGGCGGAATCATTAATGAACCCTTAAAACGTCTTATAATAAAGTCAGGTGAAGAAAACTAACCTCTTGCAATTAGCATTGTGTTTCACAGTATGCTCACTGTAGTGAAAAAAGGCAACTCAGAACCTTCTGGCTTTATCCACTGAACTTCTCGGCCTCACTCTCCACTAGGTGGACCCTTGTCAGCAATGGGCCTGCAGCTGCAGTGCAGGCGTGAGCCCCACTGACTTCCAGAGTCAGAGGGGCAGGTGTGCCTGTGACATCCCTGGGGTGGGAAAGTGGGCTCTCAGAGTAGGGTCTCTGCCTTTTATCTGGTGGAGTGAGGGGTCAGGAGTAGCCTCTTAACCATTACAACTCAAGCTTCTTCTCTGCCCTCTTTCCTTCTAACTCTGCTCCTCCCAGTTCTGCTTAAACCCTCCTCGTATAAGTGATTATACAGGATTTGAACACTGAATACCTTACTGAGCATTAACCATGGACTAACAGACCTTTGAGGTTTGACTTGCTTTCTTTTCCTCTGAGAAGTTAGGTTCCACCTTGTAGCTCAAGTTGGTAATGTAAATAATAATATGAAATGGATCTAATTACACCAGGTTTGTGAAGTTTAAAACGAAAGAGTTGAAGCTCTTGTCTTCCTGCCCCCTCCCTTTTCCTCCCCTTCCTTCAAAGTTGGGACCAGTGGGTTGACCATCAGCATAATTTCTTTCACTTTTCTCTGATGGCTTTAAAATTTTAAAACATTTAATATATGGTCATTGCAAAATATTCAAACTTTACCGAAAAACTTTACAAAGTCAGAGGTGGAACTTCACTCCCACCTCCAATCCACTGCGTTTCCCAGGGGCAGCAGTTTGCTTTGTGTTTACTTCAAATTAAATTAGGCTGCTGTTGTGTTCTCTGAATGTGGGAGGTGAGCCTTTCATCTCAGGGTAACATAAAACCCACATGATGAGCTTGATCAGCTTACTGACTCTACTGTGACGATTACTTTAATATTTAAAGTGCACAGTGATCTCTACCATTGTGGTCTTTCCGTTCATCCAACAATACTCTATGAGTATGGGTGATACCTATGATTATTCTCAAGAGGTTTAAAAATCAATGTAAATGGACTCCTTATATTTCACTATCATTTGTGAAATTTGTACCATTTCTGGAAGCCACTTTCTGAAGTTTGTGTTGTTGTTTTTTTTCCCCAGAGAACTCCCTATGTTGTGTTGGGGCCTAGCCGATGAACGTGTTGTGGTAGCTCAGGTGGACAGCACGGGGACTCAGTCACACATGCACATGCTCTGTTCTCCCCCAGACTCCCCTCCCTTCCAGGCTGCCACATAATGTTGAGCAGAGTTCCACGTGCTGTACAGTAGGACTTTGTTGGTTATCCATTTTCAATATAGCAGTGTGTAGATGCGGAGAAGGCAATGGCAGCCCACTCCAGTACTCTTGCCTGGAAAATCCCTTGGACAGAGGAGCCTGGTAGGCTGCAGTCCATGGGGTCGCTAAGAGTCGGACAGGACTGAGCGACTTCACTTTCACTTTCACGCATTGGAGCAGGAAATGGCAACCCATTCCAGTGTTCTTGCCTGGAGAATCCCAGGGACGGGGGAGCCTGGTGGGCTGCTGTCTGTGGGGTCACACAGAGTCGGACACAACTGAAGCGACTAAGCAGCAGTAGCAGCAACGTGTAGATGTCCATCCCAAACTCCTTAACTATCCCTTCCCGCCATCCTTCCCCTGTACAGCCCGCTGGCCTGCCTCACCCAGAAGCCACAAGTTCCTTCTGAGTCTGTGAGTCTCTTTCTGTTTTATAAGTTCACTTGTATCATATCTTTTTAGATTCCACAAATAAGGGATGTCTTACGATATTTCTCCTTCTCTGTCTGACTTACTTCACTCAGTGTGACAGTCTCTAGGTCCATTCATGTTGCTGCACATGGCATTATTTTATTCTTTTTGACGGCTGGGTAATACTCCATTGACACATGTACCACACCTTTCTTGTCCACTCCTCTGTCAGCCTGTGAACATCTAGGTTGCTTCCATGTCCTGGCTCTTGTAAACAGTGCTGCGATGAGCACTGGGGTGCAGGTATCCTTTCAGATCATGTTTTTCTCTGGATATATGCCCAGGACTGGGTCATATGGTAGGTCTAGTTTTAGTTTTTTAAGGAACCTCCATACAGTTTTCCACTGTGGCTGTACTAATTTACATTCCCACCAACAGTGTAAATGAATTCCCTTCTCTCCACACCCTCTCCAATCTTATTGTTTGTGGAATTTTTTTAAATAATAACCATTCTGGTTGATATGAAGTGATATCTCACTATAGTTTTGATTTGCATTTCTCTAATAATAAGCAATGTTGAACACCTTTTCCTGTGCTTCTTGGCCATATGTATGTCTTCTTTGGAGAAATGTCTGTTTGGTCTTCTGCCCACTTGTTGATTGGGTTGTTTGTTTTGATGCTGTTAAGTGTCATGAGCTATTTGTAAATTTTGGAGACTAATCCCTTGTTGGTCAGATCATTTGCAAATATTTTCTCCCAATCTGTGGTTTTCTTTTGTTTTTCTTCTGTAACTCATCTCTTTGGACTAAAAGAGAGCTTTCCAAATCTGTGATCAAAATCTAGCATTACACAATGCAGTGTTTTCAAACTGTTTTGGTCTCTAGAAAGATGTACCATATTAATTTGCTATCATCTTCACACATTTATTTTTTCCACACCATTGCATACTTATCTAGAATCATATAATGAAACCTTGATGACAGGAAACCTAGAAGAATTTATATTTAGTGCACGTCTTTATTTAGAGTTTAAACATATTTATATTTATGTATTCATAGCCAGAAAGCACTTATTTCCTACAGTTCAATAGTTAGTTAGGGCATATCCAAAGAGTATGATAGTTTGAGCAAAATAAAGAGGCTTTGGAAAGCTTACATTTAATTTTAATAGAGAAACAGTGATGAATCCATTACTTGGTGAATTATTACTTTTAACTTTGAATATCTTTGTTGCAAGAAGAATTGAAGAACTTTTATAAACACAAAATTTGCTTTCAAACAAGATGCTTAGACACTGAAAGAAGTACGTTTAGAAAACCCTCAAATCTAGACTAATGTGAAGTCTTAAACATCTCCTGGGACTAAAACAAAAATACCACCAAATGATCTGTTTCTGAAGACTCAATAGACAGTTGCTTACACAACTGAATCTAAACTGGGTGATAATACTAAGGTTGTATCCACTGCAAAGTGCTCTTTAAAATATTTTTTTATATCTTGGGATTGGGTAAAATGTGTGTTTGTGGGGAGGAGGGAATGCAAAGAGAGGATTTAGGTGTTAGCAATATCACCTGAAAACAGCTAATTTTGTAAATATTAGAATTTTCCTCTGATGTTTTTACTATATTGCTCAAAGATAATTTGGGAGGGAAAAACTTTCTGTGAAATGACTTTGTCAAATAATGTTTAATCACATTTTCTATGAAATTGTAAATTACATGTTAGTTGCCTACCTGTGGGCAGTGCTAAAGTAGGGAGGCTAGAGGGAGTCTCAGTTTGAATCTTAGCTCTTGGTATGTAGGCATGTGTCCTTGACGGTATTACTTAATCTCTGGATAAAGCTGGAGAGAAGTTGTCATTGTTACATGTCCCCTCTGAAGGAAAGTATGCCTATTTCACAGGGTTATTGCAAGGATTAAATGAATATTTTGTGCAAAGTTCCTAACACTGTTATTAGCACCTAGCAGGCCTTCAATAAGTAAAGCTATTACATCTACTTACTTTGACAATAGGTTTTGGTCTTGAGACACTTTATATGCAAATTGTGATCATTAACAATGGAAAGTAGAGGTGCCAGATAAAATGTCAGATGTAGAGTTAAATTTGAATTTCAGGTAAACAACCAATTTTTTAATCTAAGTATATCCCATTCAATATTTGAGATATACTAAAAAAAGTTCATTATGTATGTGAAACTCAGATTTATCAGGGTTCTTATGTTTTTATTTGCTAAAACTGGAAACCCTAAGTATAGGAATAGTGAGACGGAGGAGTTATAGGGACCTGCTAACAGCCTCTAAGTATTATCGATGTTCACCTTAAGTTGGCCAAAGGACCCCATTGTCTACCAGTTATGCAGCCAACACACTCCTGTCATTAATGGGAACACGTCTATCAGGACAGCGCTGTGTACCTCCTGCCAGTTCTGAAATTGTCGGTCTGGTGCTACCAGTTAGCCAATGAATGCCTCCTGGATTTTCTTTTAAACAAACAAAAGCTTGAAATGGATGGGGACATAAAGTTTATAAAACATCAAACATGAGTGTGTGGAATAAGAGCATGTAACTGTGTTAAACTGAGCAGTAAGGGGAGTGCTCCAGCAGCTCAGAGTAAGGGGAACTGATCAGTGAGAACTAGATTGATGAGGATGGAGACTAGATCTGCAGCTTGAAAGGTGAGCAGGAGTTGGCCCACCAAGGGAAATCTGAACTTCCTGGCTGGCTGGACGCCTCTCCTCTGAGGTTGTTCCCATATGAACTCTTTATGGCAGGTGAGCTTGGCCTGCCAGAGACTTAGGTCAATAACTGGTAAGTGTCATTTATTGTCCCTTTACCTGTAACTTCCTGGTGCCCAGCCGCAGACAGTGCATGCATGTGCCAGTCCACGGGGATGCCCTGTGGCTGACTTCACCGCCACCTTCCTCACCACCTAAGTCCACTGCTCTCTTAATTGAAAACCCAGATTGTTTCCAGACAGGGGGCAAGGTTTAGGAGCATGCTGGCCATGTCACCTGGTTGCTCATCCTTGCTCAGGATATACTCACAGAATGATACTCTGGCTGTTTGACCTCGGACTGAACAGATGAAGAGCCAGTGGTGCCTCATGGCACTGACTGAGATACGCACCATAGCCATTAGGACCTGACTCAGCCTGGAATTTAGTCTCTTGTTGGGTATTAGGAATCAGTGTGGAAAGAGAGCTGGTTAATTTAATGAATACTGTATAGCCTAAAGGATATCAGGTTTATATTTTAAGTGTGAGCTCATGAACATTTTGGGGCCTCTATTTTACCAGACCTGAATAATATGTGTGTGTGTGTTTTGGGAGTGGTGGTTGTTAGCAGGTGAAGGAGGAGAAATTGTCCTTTTGGACTTCATAAAACAGATAGATTTGAAACAGCTCACAGCCCTGTGATAGAACAATTACACAATGCCAACAAGCATAAGATATCATAATGTAGGCAAGAGTATAAAGGTCAAGGGATTGAGTGGGTGACAGATGTGGAATAGGCTTCCTTGTGTTGAATTTTGACCCATGTTTTAAAAGAAACTTGGAAAAGAAGGTACTAGGATACTCCAAACTGAGGGGGAGGAGGCACCAAGGGATAGTATATGCAGGACAAATTGGGGAATAATGATTTATAAAACAAAACAAAACACATCTTTTGTGTCATTCCTACTTAAACATATTCAAAAGCTTCCCAGCACCTACCAAGAAGCAGCATGGTAGTTCTAGGCCCTGCATACAATACTGGACTCTTGTGTTTCTGCAAGAGCATTTGAAGGCTGTCAGAGAGAGGTATGGGGAAAGCAGAGAGAACGATTTTTTAAAATCCCCCAACCCATAGGATTTTCAGTTGAGCAACTGAGAAAGATCTTGGTTCTCTTTGATAACTGGGAGGCTGAGATGGATGGATGTTGGGAGAAAGTGATAAGATGACCCCAAGCATGGCAGCCATGGGAAGAGAAATGACCAGGTAGGTGGGAGAGTGGTAGTTTAGTTTGGTGGTTTTCAAATTTGCTGTCTTCTTACCAATACTCACCCTCCCCTGTTTTGCTTTTTAAAGTATATGGATGAGTTTACATAAGTATAAAAACGGTTATGGGTTAAATCACATTAAAAAGTTTCTATAACTAAAACAAGCACATATTATAAAGTACAAACAATACAATGTGGATGGAAAGTGTCTTCCACACCTGCTTCATCCCCTTACTTCTTCACAACACTGTTAGCATTTCTTGTGCTCTATTGTAGACATTTTTATTCGCTTATTTGTGTACACAAACAATATGCCTGCTTGTCTCTTTTTGTTTGTTTTTTTGACACTATTTTAGAAGTCCTTTCTCACCAGTGCATTCATTTTAACTGCTAAATAGTATTCCACGGTGTGAATGTACATTATGAATGGTAGATATTTAATTTCTACAAAGTCCCTCAGAGATCTTTGTACACATTTTTGTGCACACACGCAAGTTTTTCAGTGGGAAAATTATTAGCAGTGGAATTGCTTAAAAGTAGGAGCACTGAAATTTTTTGATAGGATTTGCAAAATTTCCCTTCAAATAAGCCAAACCAATCTGCACTATAACAAAAAAGTTAGAAGGTGCCTGTTTCCCCCATTCTCAACCAAGTGTATTGAGGTAACTTTTGAACTTTGAGAATAAGATGGAAAATAGCAACTCACTGGCATTTGATTTGCACAGTGGAAGGACTTTCAAGTTTATTTTCAGCCAAATCTTGCCTCTATAGTTTTTTTCTTTAGTTCATGTTAACAAAACTTTCTAATCTCTTTTACTCTGTACTTTAACTGATTCGTTTTGGACTAATGCACTATTCAAGTGGGGTGGTGTAACATTAGAGCGACAGAGTAATTATTGAACCCAAAGACCATAATTAAAAACAAACTGATTTATGATGCTTATTAAAGATTGAGCCTTTTAAAATCTATACGAGAACATGGTGTCGGACATCATACAGGTTACTGTTACGCAGACATTTATTTTCCTCAGTTCCCCTGGATCAGGACGATTCAGACCCCGTGGGGGGGGAAGCAGCCTCAACTCCAACCCGTAAAACCACGCAACCAGGCATTACTCGGCGGCGAGGTGTTCATCCTCTCTGCACCTTGTCTGTAAACAGGGCATTCCATTAAAGACCATTGCTATGGTCCGTTGCTGTTCTCAATTGTACCCTGCCTCACTGTCATTGTCGGCTGGAGAAGAGGCAACTTCTGCTGACAGTGCTGTGGGAAGACGGCGGAACTGGTCACAGCGAGACGCTTGTCCCAAATAGGAAATAAAAGTGGGAAGCGCGTCAAAACCTAATCAGGATTCCTCGCTACAGCTCTGCGGTTCCCTCGCCCAGCTGTTTGTTTAGAGCGTCTGTTTTCTGTCTGTACAGAAGAGAATGGAATTATTTATCCCGCTGGAAGGGCAGGGGCGTGATCTAACAAGACGGCTTTCAACAGCCCCAGGTTCATCTGTTTTCGATTTGTCTTGAAATCTGGAGGAAACACGCTTGGACTTCAGCAGGTGAATTCTGCGCAGCTAGTCTTCGAGCTGGAGAGGCTGGGCCTGACCACTGGCTGGGCGNGACGGCTTTCAACAGCCCCAGGTTCATTTGTTTTCGATTTGTCTTGAAATCTGGAGGAAACACGCTTGGACTTCAGCAGGTGAATTCTGCGCAGCTAGTCTTCGAGCTGGAGAGGCTGGGCCTGACCACTGGCTGGGCGCGCCCACCAGCGGGTGCGTGGGTGCGGGAGCAGTTCAGGACCACCTGTCCCCATTTCCCCGCACCCTCCATGCCGGGGCTGGGTGCCAGGGACCCGCAGAGCAGCGGCGGCGTGGACGGGACGCACACCCTAGGTCGGGTAGGAAGGCTGCCGCCTCTAATTCCTGGCCAGTACCCAGGGAGAGGGACCCCTACCCTGCGGCGTGTCCGAGCGCCCCTTGGCAAGAACGTACCNCCATGCCGGGGCTGGGTGCCAGGGACCCGCAGAGCAGCGGCGGCGTGGACGGGACGCACACCCTAGGTCGGGTAGGAAGGCTGCCGCCTCTAATTCCTGGCCAGTACCCAGGGAGAGGGACCCCTACCCTGCGGCGTGTCCGAGCGCCACTTGGCAAGAACGTACCCTGCGTGACGGCGCCGCGCCCTGGTGTGTGAAAGCAGAAGCAGAGCCTGAGCGCCTGGCGAGCAGCTGGGGAACGTGCAGCTCGCCCTGCGCATCGGGCCGGAGAGGAGGGGTGAGGGGCGAGGGCAGGGACCAGCTCGGGGAAACCCCCGGCCCGCGCAGGGGCAGCGTGAGCCGGCTCTTTCCCTGGTCGCCTCCCCGCCGCGCGCGGCTCCGGTGCGACAACACGCGGAA